>SKCR01044073.1:0-129691 GCA_019454045.1 Zanthoxylum bungeanum
GACATCCGCGACAACTTTGGCAGCCATCTTTATGCAGCTTTGTGCAGAAAAAATATCGAAACTTTCATTGATAACCAACTTAACAGAGGAGATGAAATATCTCCTGCACTTTTGGATGCAATTGAAAGGTCAAAGATTTCGGTTATCATTTTCTCAGTAGGCTATGCTTCATCCAGATGGTGTCTTGATGAACTTGTAAAGATCCTCGAATGCAAGAATAATGATGGACAGATTGTAATACCGATTTTCTATCAACTTGATCCATCGGATGTCAGGAATCAGACTGGGAATTTTGGAGATGGATTTTTGAAGCTTGAAGAACGTTTTAAGATACAAAGATGGAGGGTTGCTTTGAATGAAGCAGCCAATCTATCTGGTTTTGATTCTCGTGTCATCAGGTAACTTGAAGTGGATATATATAAATTTTATTTGAAAATTAGCCACACAGTCTAATTTTTCTTTCTTCCCTTTGAGTTATTTGAATTTAATATTTTTCCCCCCTTAATTTTTGATATTATTGTTAGGCCTGAATCTCATCTTATAGAGGAAGTTGTAAGGGATGTCTTGAAGAAGTTGGATGATATTTTTGTAATTGATAACAAAGACTTGATTGGAATAGAATCAAGCATAAGGCATATTGACTCATTATTAAGTAGTAGTTTGAAAGATGTGTTTGCTTTGGGAATTTGGGGCATCGGTGGTATTGGCAAGACAACAATTGCTAGTGCTATTTTCAACAAAATCTCTACTCAATTTGAAGGTTCTTACTTTATTCAAAATGTTAGAGAAGAATCAGAAAAAACTGGTGGACTATCTCACATGCGACAACAACTTGTTTCTACTCTATTAGATGATCAAAATGTTACTGTTGGTATTCCCAATATTGGCCTCAATTTTAGAAGCAAAAGGCTTAGCCGCAAGAAGGTTCTAATTGTTTTTGATGACGTGACTCATTTTGAGCAAATAGATTTCTTAACCAGAGATCTTGATTTTGCTTCCGGGAGTCGAATTATAATAACAACAAGAGACAAACAAGTGCTTAAAAATTGTAGGGTGGATGACATTTACAAGGTTGAGGCATTACTTGATTATTATGCTCTTAAGCTTTTTAGTCGATATGCCTTTGGACAAAATTACCATCCTGATGCAAGTTATACGGAGGTAACAAATGAGATAATAAAATATGCTCGAGGTGTTCCTTAGCTCTTAAAGTTTTGGGTTGTTTTCTATTTGGAAGGAACAAAGAGGATTGGGAAAGTGAAATAAACAAATTGAATAAAAGTCCTCACATGGATATTCAAAAGGTTCTAAAAGTAAGTTATGATGGCTTGGATGATGAAGAGAAAAATATATTTCTAGATATTGCATGCTTTTTCAAAGGAGAAGATGAACAACTTGTAATAAAATTCCTAGATGCTAGTGGCTTCTCGGCAAAAATAGGGATAAGTGTTCTTGTTGATAAGTCTCTTATTATCATATCACGGAACAAGATAATGATGCATGATTTGCTACAAGAAATGGGTAGGGAAATTGTCCGACAAGAATCCATAAAAAATCCTGGACAACGCAGCCGGTTGTGGAATCACGAGGATATTTATCATGTTTTGATAAGAAATACGGTGAGCATTTTGTTACGTGATATTAAAACAATGTCACACATACAAACCATGTATACAAATTGATTTGTGTACATGGTTTGCTTTTTTCTTTTTATGACTCTAATTAAGTTTATCTGTGTTCATTGATGATAACTTGTCGTCTTTGATCAATGATTATCAGGGGACTGAAGCAATTGAGGGCATCTCCTTAGATATGTCTAAAGTCAAAGACATACATTTAAACCCCAATACTTTCACAAAGATGTATAGGTTGAGATTCTTGAAATTCTACAGTTCACTCCACGGAGAGGATAAAAATAAGGTGCATAATTTCCAAGGCCTGGAGTCTATTTTCACCGAGCTAAAGTTCTTTCACTGGCATGGATACCCATTGAAATCATTGCCGTCATATATTTATCCAGAGAATCTCATTGCACTTCAAATGCCTCATAGTAGCATTGAACAACTTTGGGATGGTGTACAGGTGTGTGTATATATATATATATATATGGCTTATTACATGACAACTTTAATTTCATCAAGAAAATTAATAATAATACCAGTACTTAATTATAGATACTAATTATTTCTCTATTAATTTGCAGCATATTGTTAACTTAAAACATATAAATCTAAGCCACTCCAAGCAGCTGACTGAAATCCCAGACCTCTCACTGGCCTCAAATCTTGAGAGCTTGAATTTAAGTGGATGTTCAAGCTTGGTTGAGATTCACTCGTCTATTCGACATCTGAATAAGCTTTCTATCTTGAATCTAAAGAAATGCGAATGCCTTAGGAATCTTCCTACTAGCATTCAGTTGGAATCTCTGAAAAAGCTTTTTCTCTCTGGCTGCACTAATCTTAAAAGTTTTCCGGAGATCGCTTGTACTGTGGAGGAGTTGTTTTTAGATGAAACTGCAATTGAAGAACTTCCATCTTCAATAGAGTATTTATCAAGTCTAGTTACATTGAATCTTGAAAACTGTTCAAGGCTCCAGTGTCTCTCAAGCAGTTTATGTAAGTTGAAAACTCTTCAACATCTTAATCTCTCTGGTTGCTCTAAACTTGAGAGTTTGCCTGATGATTTTGGAGATTTAGAGGCTTTGAAGGAGTTGAAAGCTGTAGGAATTTCAATAAGATATGTGCCATCATCCATTGCACATTTGAATAATCTTTATAGATTGTCTTTTGATAGATCCAAGGGTCACGAGTCACACTTAGGTTTGCAATTGCCTATTATCTCATCAGGCTTGCACATTCTGACAAATCTGAATCTATCTGATTGTGGCATCACCGAGTTACCCGAAAGTCTTGGTCAGTTATCATCATTACAAATATTGTTTCTAGACAAAAACAATTTTGAGAGGATACCAGCTAGCATCATACGCCTTTCAAAGTTGTTTTGGTTGAACTTAAGCTATTGCGAGAGGCTTCAATCCTTACCACAGCTTCCATGCGATGTTAGTGATTTGGAAGCACATTGTTGCTATTCATTGGAAGCATTATCAAGTTTGTCAATTCTATTCACACCAACATCATGGAATTCACAGGAGTTTGACTACATCAATTGCTTCAAATTGGATGCCTATGAGCTTAAAGAAATAGTCGAAGATGCTTTACTGAAGATTCAGCTTATGGCAACTGCATGGTGGAAAGAATACCATAAGGTGTCGTCGCCCTCACTCTCTCTTTCTATTATTACGTTCTTTCTTTGTATTCTAAGCACATTGACCTTTTATTTTATTTATTCAATAATTCCAAATGGCAAGAAGGGTAAGGAAAGGATAATAAATAAAAATATCTACTACTATAAATTGAGATTCATTTTACATACACATAATGACTTGTGATTCTTGCCATATAAGTGTGACATATTCATCCTGATTCTGAACATGAATCTGAACATGTAGTTCAAAAATTGATGATTGTGTCATGGTACAGGAATCTTATGAAACCCCAGGTGGTTGTATCAGTTTCCCTGGGAATGAAATTCCAGAGTGGTTTAGTTTTCAGAGTGCAGGATCTTCTATAAGTCTCGAGATGCCACCAGGTACATTCAGTAATAATTTTGCTGGCCTTTCATTGTGCGCTGTTGTAGGCTTCCGAGACCATCATGACAATGGAAATGGACTTAGAGTTGGGTGTGAATGCAAAATAAAAACAGAAGAAAGTGAAAACGAGGTCGAGAATAATGTTGCCATTGCCGCCATTAATGGTTCTTTGTCTTGTTGGGGTGATGGTTATAGCGGACCTCGTTATGTTGGCACAGATCACGTATTCTTAGGATACGATTTCACAATGTATTCTGATGTTCATTTTGGCGAAACTTTTCACAACAATACTCGAGAGGTTTCCATCAAATTCTATCTTCACGATATTCATGGTGGACGTGTAGAGTGTTGTGAGGTGACAAAGTGTGCAGTTCATTTTTTATATGCCCAAGATTCTACGGAAGATGATGAACCACAGCCCAAGAGATTGAAATTTTTCAAAGCTCCACTTATGGATTCATATTATGCGCCACCTGTGTTTAGGTAATTAATTTGCTTCCTGGGTTTGTTTGTTTGTTTACTTCATGCAATTATAATTTTAATGTGTAATGACATCCCCTCATTTTTCAACGAGTAATGATGTTTCTCCCGAGAGAATCTCCCGATTCGGTTCCTGATTGTAGACAACCATAAATTAACGTCGGTTTATGAATTATTTGCTCGGAAGTCAAATCGAGAACTTCTCTTGAGAGAAGTAACATTTTTCTTTTTTAACTTGTCTAATTAGATGATTATTATTATTTTTTTTTAGCTATCGTTTCTTCAAGAGTGATATTGAATTAATACATTTATGAATTGGATTTGTAATTAAAATGCAAAGAGATTTACTAAAATGCAAGAAATGTAAATTGCAACTAAATGGTTAAAATAGAAATAAATTGAATCAAAAGGAATATCTAAGATCTTAACTTTCCCCAATCACTTTCTGTAGTAGCTCTTCCGAGAGCTCGCACATTTAACCTACTTACTCAATTAATAATATTCAACTAAATTAGATCTTAATTATGCCCAATTCTTAAAATTGATCGCACACATATATTCATATCATGAATTGGAAATTCAACGTTCGGAGGTAAGCTCCATGTGTAATTGTTGAAGCAGGTGCAAATAATTTCAAAAGCTTAAATGCAACTAAACCCTTAGATTTTGTAATGTTTTTGCCCAATATTTAGCTAAGATAGCAATAGATAAGAATTAAATTGTTATATGGCTGGATAATCTCCCAACAAAACTCGTGTATTATTTTTCTGGCTTTTAGATAGAAAAAGTTACATGCTAAGGAAGGCAGGAGTTATTTTTCTTTAATATTTATTGAATATTAGCAAAGTACAATTTTGGATTCATAATGGTTGATAGAAGCAACAGCTTTAGCCCATTCAAGCATCTTCGCTTTCAACAACTGGTCGTTAATCTCCAGCAAATCACTGCTGCTGATGATCTTCTTCTTCTTCTTCTTCATCTGCTCATCATCAGCTAGCAGATACAGTGGCTGTTCCGAGCCTCCATGTTCCCACGCTTCAAGCTCAATGCCACACTCTGCATAATCAGCACCCGCCATTGCCAGAGCTTCAATCGACATTAATTGTTTCCTTGTATATATTGATGACAATACATGCATGCATATTTATATTAACATATATATATATATATATATATACATTATGTAATTTACTGCAGCATTTTCTATCAGGAAGTAAACAAATTAATTAAGCACGGATATTGCATTTTTTATAACATATAATAGAAACATGGAGGTGTGTGCTGCCCGTGATATTTCTATAATTAATTTACTCTCAAAAAATATTAACAGATTATTTATCTTAATATCATTCACGAGCCTGATGTGCTTATAAAATTTAATTGCATGTAGAAACTTGGAGTTGGAGGTGTCAATGCATACGTCATGCATGAAATCAATCACGAATACGTCAGCATTGGATTGCTCTTGGATTAGTAAAATTCCCGTGATCCGATCACAAACCAGATAACAAAAAGGAATTAATATTGATATTTGGTTGATACTAAAATAATTAATATTGATATTAGGCTCTCAATATAAGTGAGTTGATAATTTAAGTATTCTAAACTTATAGGACTCATCGACATTCATATATATACAGTATGATCATGTGTAAAATATTTTTAAATCTTCAAATCCTACATTTCCTCACTGTGACCGGCATGTCGGTTTCTAAACCAGCATACCAGTGTCTCTGCTCTGCCTCAGGCAGTTTTGCATGCTCTCTAGATTCAGGCTACTTCATACCAGTCTACCATACCGGTCATTCTGGAGTTTACATAGCTACTAGAACTGAGACGGGTCATAGCGGTCACCATACCGATCAGTAATTCAGTTGGTGCACTTTAATCTTCAAACGGTCATATAGCCATTAATTGTAGGATTGGCATACTAGTCTTAGGACAGAGAGTTGAGACAGTTTTCTATTTCACTATATATTGAGCCCTAATTTCATTTTTGTCAACTTCTTACACATTCCTACATTTTCTTTTAAGGTAAAAACAGAGAGTTAACTTAAACTTTCATCATCATACACTCTCTTCATAATCAAAGCTCACACACAACATTTTCATATCATATTAGTGAGCTTGAAATACTTGAGTTAAAAACTCACATATTTAATCTTCTTTATCTATTGTAAGTACCCAAGTTATGTTGTAAATTTTTCATATCTTAAATACTTGTGGTAGTGAAATCCCTTGTTGAGTGGATATACTCAAAATGGTGCAATTGGTTGTAAAAGTTTAAAAAGTGAGCCTATGTGATAAAACTCTTATGTAAAAATTTGGGGTGAATTTAGAAAAACTCTTGGGTTGTGTGTGAGTCATGGAAAACTCTCGATGTAATGTGTGCGAAGCGTGACTTGAGGGAGTTGACGTAGGCAAAGAGTTGACCGAATCACTATAAATATGGTGTCAATTTCTTTATCTCTACTCCTTTTATTTATTGCAAGTTTTATTTTATATATGCATATTGTTTAGAAACTTACATTTGGAAATTAATTGTTGAATTCATTAATTGTAGAAATTGAATACAAAGCTTAATTGGTAAAACTACTAACTAAGTGATTTTTAAAAAAATAAAAAAAAATATTAATTCCGCAATATTTGGCCAACATCCAATTCACACCCCTCTTCTTAAGTATAGCTAGTGTTGTTTGAATGATTACAAGTAATTTCAGACTTAAATCTTATATGAAATTGAATCTTTCATGGATTTGGGTGCACTAGATCTTAGGAAAAAAAATTAGTATAGGTGATATCAATATTGAATCAAAATACGAACATTTACTAGCTTGAAAAAAATAAACAATAAAAAATTGAGCCATAAATTTTACCAAGTATAAAACATGATATATACTTCGTTTGATAGATTGATTAGGCTCAGGGGATATACTTTAACATGAAATAAGGTGATGGGATCACAAATGAGTCAAAACTGAAATAAGGGAATTATGCATCATAATAATTAGCTAAAATTTTCAGGGTAAATGATTAGGTGTAGGGTTCACGATCTCACCTTGAGGTCTTGGATTCGAATCCAAAGAGTGCGTTTCTTATAAGAGCCTGGGACAGCCGGGGGTTTTACCTGCTCCACTTAAACACGGAATAGATAGTTTGACGGTGGGATTTCCAACGATTTCAAAAAAAAAAGTTGCCCCATTTTGCATTGAAACGACCAAGTTAATGGTGATTCCTTTTTCATGTTTAGTTTACTGATGTTATAAACATATGGCTAGAATAACTCATCCTTAAAAATTTGATTGATAAAAGAAAGGGTTTTCATGAATATATAATTTAATTGATGAGTAATAATATTTGATCCATTGATTTATTTCATCAGTCCTTACTTACTTTTCAATTAATACCATTTATTTCCACCACCTAATCTTCATCGCCACCAAACCATCACTACTCTAGGGAAAAATCAAATCTCATATTCTGTGAGTTGTGGCTGCAATTCTTCGTCTCTCTAACTTATTCTTAGCGACATATTCTCGATCATTGATTTTAATGATGTAACACAAGTGACTTCGACGTGCATTCGTGAGCATTATAAAATGATGTCGAAGCAAATGAATGTAAAGACTCAAGCGCTCAATGAAGAAACCAAGTGAAGTCTTATATCATAGGGCTCTCAATGTAAGTGATTTTATAATTAAAGTATTCTAAACTAATAAGACTCATACACGTTCATATAAATGCATTAGAGTTATGTGCATAATGTTTTAAACTTCAAAACTTTTATTTCTGTACTGTGACCGGCATACTGACCCCTGATACCAGCATATGAGTGTCTCTGCTCTGCTTTGGGTAGTTTTGCATGCTCTTTTGAACCGGGATACTCCATACTGGTCTACAATATCGATCAGTTTGGAGTTTGCATAGCTATTAGAATCGAGACGGATCATACCGATCCCAATACCGGTTAGCTAATCGCATATCGGTCTCTATACCGGTCAGTTATTTGGTAGGTCTCGCGTCTAAATGCTCAACGGTCATATTCTTATAGCCATTTGATTTACAGGACTAACATACCAGCCCCTGTAGACCAGCATACCGGTCTCAGGATAGAGAGCTAGACAGTTTTCTCTTTCTCTATATATTGAGCCTCAATTTCATTTTTGCTCAGTTCTTGCGCCTTCATATTTTCTAACAAGAAAAAACAGATAGTTGACTTAAAGCTTCATCATCATACGCTCTCTTAATAATTAAAGCTCACACATTACACATTCATATCATTTAGTGAGCTTGGATTTACTTAGCTTAGAAACTCACATCTTTATCCTTCGCGAGTACCTAAGTGATATTGTAAAACCTTCGAATCTTAAACACTTGTGATTGTGGAAATCCATTGTTGAGTGAGTATATTTAAAATGGTGAATTTGTGTAAAGGTTCGGAGTGAACCTAAGAACAAAACTCTTGGTTTGTGAGTGAGTCACGGAAAACTCATAGTGTAAAGTGTGGAATCATTTTTGAATATTGGAAAGCTTCAAGCACGGCTTGGAAGAGTGGACGTAGGCATTGTTGGCTGAACCACTATAAATTACAATGTCAATTTCTCTAACCCTTACTCTTTTATTTATCACAAGTTTTATATTATATTTGTTTATCATTTAGTAAAACTTGTTATTGAGTAAATTGATATTTCAAATCACTCTTGAAGATTAATAGTTATACAGATATTTGATTTAATGATTGTAAATATTAATTTTGGAAATTGAATTATAAGCTTATTAGTAAAGATACTAACTAAGTAGCTAAAAATCGTAAAGATTTTATAATTCCGTATTATTGTATAACAAACCCAATTCACCCCCCTTCTTGGGTATATAGAGATTGTTTTTGTACTAGGTAATTTGAATTGGTATCAGAGCGACCTATTCTCAACAAAGACTTAATCGTTCGACAATAAATCATGGCCTCTACAAGCTACACAACAAACCTTGCCGATGGATTTTTGACAAATAGACCTCCGTTCTATACTAGAATCGACTACAATTATTACAAAATGAGGATGATGAACTACCTTATTGCTGTTGATGTGCAATATTTTTAAAATGATCACTAGAGGTTCTAAAATGCCAATGAAGAGAGATATCAATGGTGTGGAATTTCCAAAACCGCAATCTGAATGGACCAATGAGGACTACAAGAAAGTCTTCTACAATGCAAAGGCTTTCAATCACTTACTTTGCAGAATTGATCGGATCCAAATCAATAAACTTTTGGAATTTGGAAATACCTATGAACTACGGAAGTCATTGGAGAATGTCAATAGTTATATTGATATTTGATAGTTGTATTGATATTTGATTTAATGATTGCATATATCAATTGTGGAAATTGAATTATAAGTTTATTTGATAAATATACTAACTAAGTAGCTTAAAATCGCAAATATTTTTTTAATTTTGTATTATTGTATCACATACCTAATTCACCACCCTCTTCTTAGGTATATAGAGATTATTTTTGTGCTTGTAGATGAATTCAATTGGTATTAGAGCGATGTATTCTAAACAAAGACTTAATCATCCGAGAATAAATCATGACATCTACAAGCTACACAACAAACCTTGCCGATGGATTTTCGACAAATAGACTTTAATTCTACACTAGAATAAACTACAATTATTGCAAAATGAGGATGTTGAACTACCTTCTTGTCGTTGATATGCAATCTTTTAAAGTGATCACTAGAGGTTCTAAAATGCTAATGAAAAGAGATAACAATAGTGTGGAATTTCCAAAATCATAATATGAATGGACCGATGAGGACTACATGGAAACCTCATACAATGCAAAGACTCTCAATCAATTACTTTTGCGGAATTGATCGGAGCCAAATCAACAAACTTTTAGAATTTGGAAATGCCTATGAACTATGGAAATCATTGGAAATGTTCAATGAAGGCACAACCAAGTTAAAGAATCCAAGATCGATTGATTCGTGTGCGAATTGGATAGCTTCAAGATGGAAGTCAATGAACATGTTGAGAAGATGATTTCAAGGTTCACCATGATAATAAATCAACTTGGTGCTTTAAGAAAAACAATTAGTACAAGTGAATATGTACTGCCACCATCAAAGATTAAATGATATGAACACTTGAAGTTGGATGACTTGGTGGGAAAATTGATAGAGTATGAGATGGAGATTGAGAATGATTTAAGGGAAGAAAAAAAGAAAAAAAAAAGCAAATAGCTCATAAATCATTTATGAGAAAATATGATAGTGCAAGCTTAAGTGATGATGAAGATGATGATGATGATGATTTGGCACATTTGACAAAGAATTTCAAGAAATTCCTCGAATCTAAGAAGTGTAAAGAAAAATATCGAATGAATGAGAAGGAAGTAGAAAATTGGCTAAAGAAGTATAAGAATGATAAAATCACTAGTTATGAGTATGAAAAATCGGGTCACATAGTTGCCGATTACCAAATGTCGATTAAATCAAGACAAATACATGTATTATTACATATTTATAATTACCAAAATATCCTCCAATGGTAGAGATATTTTTGAAATTACAACAAAGCTCTTGTGTGATTTTGGATTAATCCAATTAGGTCAAAGTAAATAATTAAAGTTATCCAATAACACTTAATTATTTTAATTGATAATTATAATATCAAATATTATTTATTATCAAATATTATCGGCTATCCAAGTGCTCAACGAGTACAATTCATATTGTGAGACTCTCTAAGTCCAGACATGTTCGTATAGATAAGTCTGG
Organism: Zanthoxylum bungeanum; assembly: GCA_019454045.1. NCBI lineage: Eukaryota > Viridiplantae > Streptophyta > Magnoliopsida > Sapindales > Rutaceae > Zanthoxylum > Zanthoxylum bungeanum. Next base: position 10,915 of record SKCR01044073.1, read on the forward strand.
CTTATATGTACGAAATTCGGCCACCTCTGAATTTGCGAAGAACATGATCTGTCGTAAGCTATCCGAGTTGTGCTTAGGAAACATAGATTACACCGTCAAGTTTCCTAGACGCACGTCTCATGTCGATATGTCTACGATTCTTTACAACTAATCAGAACACCATTTCTGATATATGTCATCCACCCTAGGTGAAAACCTTAAGAATCTTGACTTACTCATATGGATACATAAAACCCTTATAGTACACATACATGCCGACAGATCCTATCTTGTTACGTACTTGATTAACGAGTATATCGGTCCACATCCAACGAACATCTAGCGGTCAGACCATGAAAGGTCTATGACATATGTGGCATCAAAGTGTGGATGATCACATATAAAATCAATGATATCCTATAGTCAAAGGATCACATATACTACTCGACTCAAAGATATTCCTATTGACGGTGGCGTATACTTCCAACTATTAGGAATCACCTGTGAGTCATTTAGTATTTTTTCCAATAAATACCCACATGTCTATACGAGTTTCCCTTACTCATGGTACATTGGGTTAAATCATTGGAACTCCATACAACCCATACAACACACCCACACACACATACCCCAAAAAGGAGCAACCATACACCCTCATCAGATAGATGTCCAAATCTCCGAGGTTTCTAAAACCTCAACACAACCAACCCTATGACCTATTTAAACATAATTAAAACCATAACTAAAGGTAAAGGAAAATACTAACATATCCACAACTCACAGGAACCACAATCCTACACTAACCAAGCCTGAAAGTCCATCACTCTGTCCACCCTACTCTTAACGAGGCCATCAGCCATCATATTAGATTCTTTTCCCTTAAACACGATCGACACATCAACCTCACTAGGCCTATGATTTCTAATATCGTTAATGCTAGAACTATATCTCCAACCAGTGAAATCCAGATTGGTTACCCATTCCACGACTATTCTAGAATCACTCTCAATGATAACTTGATTCATTGCAAAGGTCTTGTCATGAATCGAATTAAACTCTCTCGGAATAGCCATAAGTTTTGCACCAACCGCGTCCATAATCCCGACACTATAGGGGAATAAGAAAACAACTCTACTTTGATAATCCCTCAAGACACCACCAACGCCAGCCGATCTCGGATTCCCTCTAGATGCACCATCAACATTAAACTTGTAACAGCCTTGTTTTGGAGGACTCCAGGTTCCAACAACTTTTGGTTGAGCAATAATATATAGTGATGATGCATGCTTATTTCAAGTCCTCCATCGGATTAAATCCACCCATCTGCCTTGACACGTCTGCATCATAAAACCACCATTGTGTCGACCTAGGCTTCACCATTTCAACATGGTTTTGGAAGATGAATCATTTCCAGTTAAACACAACCTCATTCCTAGCAAGCCACACAGACCAAACCACTGAAAAGAACAAAATATTCCATCCTATCCTATATTCATTTCCCTGACATAAAGCCATCCATTGAACAAACCACTCATCAATGGACCTCGAACATACCGCCACTACATCCCACCTCCATAAACACAAGTTCTATAGTTTTGTAACCCACTTGCAATGTAGAAAAAGATGATCACACGATTCCACCCTCTCATTACATAACACGCATTTCAACGGAACATCCTTCATCCACCCCTCATCCCAGAAGGAAACTCTCTTTCCATCTCCCAAAACATCTTTGAAACTCGTTTTCAAAACATTGCTAAATCCGGCATTGTTATCAAATATTTTTATAATTCCTTTCGCCACCACTGACAATCTATCACTATGAAAATCAAGGTAGAAGGACCGATATATATGGGATATTATATTTACTACACCATATTTTCTTAATCCCTTTCGCCACCACTGACAAAATGTTTTCAAAATGGTCTGGTGAATTATAAAAGATATATGAGTTTTGAAAATTAATAAGTGACCCAAAAATAACGAATTTACTAATTCAAAATAGGACTTTTATAATCTAAATTTGGAATTGATAAAACTTTATAAATATAACGATTAAGTCCAATATTTCAAAACTTTTAAGAAATTATAGATTTGATCCAAAAATTTAGAAATCTTACAAATAAGTCATTTTCTGTAAAAATAAATTTTGACTCAAAAGATGAATTATATGCATGAGATATACTTTAATTGAGCCATTAAGTGCTTAGCATGTACAAAAGATTAAAAGTCACTTATACTAGTATTCTGGAACCTTTGTCTCTTTTATTCTTATCTTGATTTGATATGTCCAAAATATGGAATTCCTAATTTGCCATTGATATATGGTTTTTTTATAATCAAAATCTAGGTGAGTGTGTGACATTTAGGTCAATAGTCTCATATTTTTAATGATGATAAACACATCATGTGTTTTGTCAACTAAATGGGAATTTTGATCAATGATACTCTTCTCAATATGTTGAGTATTCTAGTGATGTTATCTTGAGTCCTTGGAGAAGCGTCAATATATATCTGCTGTTAGGTATCGGCCATACGATGCTGATCAACTGCGACTGCGAGCCAGTGCTGCTCTCGAAGGATCTGTTGCTGAGAAAGAACAGATGCTGCTACATATCATCTATGATAGATATGTGCTGGATCAGATCATCAACAAGCTCATATAGGCCAGGCTCATAAAAATACTTTAGATAATCCCCATCCTAAGCCTCAGGCTCATCAACCATGTCCACATGCTTATCAGCGTCGTAAGGGCCATATCGGCGTCACCAGCGTGATCCGTGGTATTAAAGTCATCGACATTCGTAGCAACATCCTCAATCATAAGATTATTGGAAGTGAGAATTTGTCTTCCGCTGCCAAATCTCACTGCGAAAAGTAAATCCTAAAGCCCCAATATCTTGATTTTTGATCATCCTGAGGCGTTCAGCCCTAATGTCTAAACTGAATTCATAATCATTCATCTTGAGAATATGGGTGATAAGAGTTCCATATGGTAGACTGTTCATGTCGGTGTTGTAAGTTGTGATGGTATGATGAATGACGATATACGCAAGATCCATGTGAGCATCTTCAAGAATGATATCCATCTCATTTTTGTTAGAGACACAATCGCGTAATGGATTTTGATGATGCAATATGAGTGAAGACTTCGACGCATAACAGCGAGACATTACAAATATATGTCGAAGTACAACGGTGGTGAAGAGCGAAAAATGTGAAGACTGACGCATACTGAAGAATTTATATGAAGTCTTAGCTTAGGGCTCTAAATGTAATGTGAATTGATTATTCAAGTACCTAAGCTCATAGGAAACATGCACATTTACTTAGATGCATTAAGTTCATGTATAAAATGTTTAAACCTTCATATCCTGCATTTTGTACTGTGACCGACATACCGGTGCCATACCAGTGACCATACCAGTCTAATGCTCTATTTTGCAAGCTCTCTGGAACCGGCAAAAGTCATACCGGTCTCATATCGGTCCACCATACCAGTCATACTGGAGATTGCATAGCCACTGGAACCGGCTTGCATCAAACCGGTAAACATACCAGTGAGCCAAACCCATGCATGCTTACTGGAATCAGCACGGACCATACCGGTCCATATACCGGTGTCCATACCTGTGAGCCTGATACTTTTCAAGCTCACTGGAACCGGCAAGGATCATACTGGTCATCATATCGGTGACCATACCGGTGCCAAATGGATATATTCAAACGGTAATATAGCCGTTGAGAGCCGTTACTATGCCAGATTGACATACCGATCTCAGACAGGACGTACAATTGGGTATGCTTTGTACTGTATTATAAATTGAGCTACAATTCATTTTACAATGTTAGAGAATCTTCATACATCTTACATTAAGGTAAAAACAAGAGTGTTTCATAAATATTCATAATCATACACACTCTACATCAAACTCACACACTACACCTTTATATATTGGTAGTGAGCTTAGAATATTTGGGTAAGCAACTCACACAATCTTCTTTATCTTTGTGAGTGCCCAAGTTGTGTACAAATCTTTTATCAAAACACTTGTGGTTTGTGAAATCCAATCGTTTGGGTAATTGTAAAGGTTTTTATGAAGAAAACTCAAAGTGTAAGGGTTTGGAGTGAACCTTGTGTAAAACTCTTAGTTGCGAGTGAGTCACGGCAAAAACTCCATCGATAGTTAAAAGCTTCAAGCGCGGCTTGAAGGAGTGGACGTAGGCATTGTTGGCCGAACCACTATAAATCACAGTGTTATTTTCTCTATCCCTAAATCCTTACTTATTGCAAGTTTTATTTATTACATGCTTGTTGAATTAGAAACTTGCATATATGTTATATATCGAAATAGAGAAAATCAACCTAAGGCAAAATCGGTAAAACTAGATAAAATCGGTAAAGAATTTAATTTCCGTATTATTAGACAATAACCTAATTCACCTTCCCTTTAGAATATAGAGTTTGGTTGTTGTATTGCTAGTAAGTAATTTCAACTTACCCCATCCTTATGTCTAGCGCGGTGTAAAAGGACAAAATGAATAATCTTGTGTAAGATCTTCCTCTGAAGACGATGATATGCACCATGGATATTCTCGCCAACTTGGCGACTGCTGCAAATATTCCTAACCGCAGATAGGAAAATAAACCCAAAACTAGGTCAAATTGATAGTCAAGCCCTTGGTCAAAAATATGATCCCTTCACATAGAGTTAATGTCCTCAAATGATAGGTCAATATCAATACCACCTATAAATGTCCTAATAACACTGTTACGAGAGCTGGTATTGATAATTTATTATAAAAAAATCAAACTAAAGAGGGGTTAGTAGGGTTCGTTCAAGGTGAGAAATTGGGTCCACCTCATTCGTTCAAGTAATGTGAGTAAAATATGGTTGACTAATGATAGATTTTCTAAGCTAATTAGGTCAACTAAACCTACTTCAGTGATAGTGCGAGAAGAAAACCTAAATCTATAGTGGAACAAAAGAATCAGATCTCGAAATGAGTCGACTGATCACTTGGAGGAGGTGAAGGCACAACCGATGCATGACCAAGGCCACTACTACGAGCTCAGGATGTCGAAGCCATGACTACGAGGGCTAACATGTAATTTCAAAAAGTTTCGACGTAAAATTATAATTTCTTAAAACTTAGGAAATGTATAGAAACAGATTTTTGGGATGGATAGTGTGGTCAATTGTGGGAAATAAGGTGAGGAACATGGTTAATTTTTAGCTTGAAGATTCAAAATCTAGGGTTTATCCTATAAAAAAAAAATTGAGGATTTTTCTTTTGGAGCTCAAAATCAATAAAGAGGTATGGAAATTGATCTACAACTGATAAGGAGTGTAATTATGGGTTCATATTTAGGAAATTTGTGCAATTTTTTAAGTGAAAATGTAGTGAGGATTCAGATAGAATTTATTTTTTAAAAAAAATTAGAGGTTTTGGGGTGAAATTCAGTGTTTGATGAGTGGAAATAATCCTAATGGAGTTGCTAAGGATTTGTTTCAGCTCTTTTTGTTGAAAATGGCCAAAAAAAAGTTTTAGTGAGAGAAAATGCTAGGGTTCGGTTTGGTTGTGAGAGAACTATGAAATGAAGAAGAAAATAGGAAGAAATGGTGTAAAATCCTAAAATACGCGACACCAAATTGTTGGATTTAGTTTTGGTTGACAACTTTTGTAACAAAATATATCCAATTGAGTTGTAATGAGCCTTGAAGAGCTAGGTTGATTGGACGATATTAGATGAAGATATCAAAGCTTATATTCGAGTTGGGTTCGTTCTGCAGTTTGAAGGCATGAAGTTTGTTCTCTCATTCGAATGAAAGCTTTCAAAGGATCCGCGTGCACGTTGCATTCTTCTCTTCGTGCCAACAAAATCGGTCAGAGGGTTCACGTTTGACAAGACGTTCAAACGAGTTTGTGACAAAATGCGCATTAGTTAAGCGTTCAAGGTGCATTTGAAAGCCCCTGTGTATTTAAGTTATTTTGGATGCATTTTAAAGGCTTTTTGGAGACTGGAAATCTTACCTATATAAAGAAAGCCTTAACCACTTTATACAGGTTGAAAACATAAAAAAATACAGAGTCGACATATTTTTGTTTCCACATCCTTATTCTTTAATGGAACTTTGCTGAACTCCATTCATATTTTTTCCATCTTCCTTAAGAATTCACCAATGAAGATTCATTGATCTCATGTCTTTTTTGTTCTTAGCGAACATATTTCTTTGGTAACCATCATAACACCAAACTTTAACCTTCCGAATTCTAAGTTGGAGATTGGTCATTAAGGTTTCGGTAAGAGCGAGTTCGCTATTGGATTTACTATAAGTGAGTTAAGAGGTTCTGAAGAAGGCTATTTGGTGTGGGCTCAATGAGTTTTCTTCGATTATTACAGTTAGGGTAATTGAATCGGCAAAGTTTTTACTATGAGTCTTTTAACCATCACTGTTAGTTTCTTTTCACAGTGAATTCAGGTGGTAACCTATTCTCGAAATGGTTTTTCTCTACAAAGAGTTTTTCACTTCATAAACAAATTTGGTATTATTGTAGGCACTGTATTTTTGCATATAAGTCCCGATGATGAGTCTCACATGGAGACACTACCTCTTTAAATTGTGGAATTCGCGGGAAACGGACGTCGGAAGGGAAGAGTCAAACATTGACATCTTGTTGGATTTAATTCGCTTGTTTAGCTTCGGGTTCGCTTGTTGGACCTCTGTTTTAAAACACAACCTCAGCCCAAATCCCCCACAATTCACACCACTCACGCCCATTACCCATGCAGCAGCCACTCACGCCATTAGCCTTCATCCAGCCCCTGAAGTCAGCCCTTGAACATGCCCGAATGCCCCTGAAGTCAGCCCCTAAACACGCCCAAACCATCCCCTGAAGTCAGCCCCTGAACACACCCGAATGCCCCTGAAAAATGCCTCTGATACACGCCCAATGAGTCCATTCACGCCCATCACCTTCCAAATTAAACAAAAAACACATATTAAACATATTCTAAAATCAAGACAAATCACATTCCCTAATTAAAAGATACAAATCAAATCTCATCAAACGCTTTCCTAAATCGATTAAATTACATATCTAAATAAAACAAATCAAATATATCATCTTCCTAATCAAATCAAATCATATCTAATCACTTCCCTTATTAAAAGATTTTTCTCTATCACACACTAATTAAAAATATCTCCCATAATTACACAAATCCTTTCCCTTTTCACACAAGGTAAACCCCAACCCTTTGCCTATAAAAAGAAGCCTAAACCCAACCTTGAACCCCTAGCTCATTCTCACGAAAACACAAAGAAAATAACCTAGCAACTCACGCCCAAAGCAAATAATTCTCTCTTCTCATTCTCTCTACCATCACCGAAACACTCTCCCAAAACAGCCCCTGACTCACGCCAATAACAGCCCTCATACAGCCCCTGACTCAGGCCCATAACAACCCTCATACAGCCCCTGACTCACGCCCATAACAGCCCCCAAATACCCCTGAAAACAGCCCCTGAAACACAGCCCCCTGACCACTGAAAACAGCCTCTGAAACACAGCCTCTGACCACCGAAAACATCCTCTGAAACACTGCTTTCTGACCACCGAAAATTGTCAAGAAAACCAGCCCCCATTACCGCAAAAATCACCTAAAAACAGTCACTAATTACCGCGAAACAGTAACCAAAAAACACAATAAGAAACAGCAGTGAAACGGAGTAAAACAGCAGCCCGAGCAGCAAGGGAACAAAGAGAAACAACGAACCAGTGAACCGGAGGAGTTGTGGAGCATCAACCCCTTCCGACAACCGCGTAGCGCACTTCCGAGAGACGACTTAAAAGGTTAGACCTGAGGGCACCCTTTTTATTTATTCTCATTTATTTTCATTTATTTTCTTACTTTATTTCGCATGAGTATTGTGGATTGGTGTATGATATGACTTTCGGATGAATGGAATATGTGTTCTCTCTTGCGGTATATCGGATGGAAACCCAGACGTAAATTTCGTAGATGAATCCTAATGGACGGTAGTGCGGTTGATGAGCGGAAAATATATCAATATTTACCGCCCCTTTTACTTAATATTTTGTTTAGTTTCTCAGGTTTGATGAACGTTTTGATGTGTTTTAGTTTATTTTACAGATAAAAAAATATTGGGACACAATGAAATCATTTAGGACGAAATGTGGGTCAAATAAGAGCAAAAATTGGACTTGACATATTAATTTTGGAGATTGGAAACTTGAAAGGGCGTTTTAACGAAATGCAGTTTTGGAAATTCCAATTTTGCGCATCTGGCGTATTTTGGGCATAACGTTTTACTCCGATATCAGATTGAGCTGATTCAAGTTCCATATTAAAGAACACTCAAAGATCTACAATTTTTAAAGACAAACTAATTTCTAATTCTGAATATTTCATGCCCGAAATTGATGAACCATCCAGAAGTGTGTTGTGTGTAATTATTAAAGTCATTTTCAATCATTTTCAAAGCAAAAAAAATAAATTAATAAATAAATAATAAAAATGATCAAATCACCACCAAACATGATAAGCAATTAGTGGAGCAATTAATAATGGATTTGGTGGAGCAATTAGTGGAGCAATTAATAATGGATTTGGTGGATGATTTGATGGAGGTAAAATTTTGCCTATAAATACCAAGCCATTTCATTTGTAAATTCATACTTTCTTCTAAGGAATTCCTTAAGAATACTAAGAAGATTGTATCTTGTTTGTTTATTTACAGCTTTCAGTAATTAATTTCCGCTTTCGCACTTTCTTTTCTTTACTTTTCAGTTTTTACTTTCCGTAATTTACTTTTACACACAGTACTTTTCTTTCTTTAATTTTCAGTTTTTACTTTTCAGTAATGAGGAGGTAACTCCCCTTTGCTGGGGTAAAAGGTAAAACTTTTATTACTAATATTTATATTAATCTCCCTTAATTATAATATATAAACTAGTTAAAACCTGACTTAACGAGGATACCGCCATATTGGTCGGTTGGTAATTATTTAAATTGGTTTTAACCTGACTAAACTGGATACCGCCTGATTGGTCGGTTGGTAATTAATTATTAATTTGACTTAATCTGGATACCGCCTATATGGCTGATTGGTAATTATCATGCAAAGTTAATATATTATATTAAGGGAGATATCTAAAATAGAAGTAATAAAAGTGGATCCTTTTACCTCAGCATTTTATTTTATTGTACTTTTACTTTATTTACTTTTCAGCAATTTACTTTTCAGCATTTACTTTTCAGCAATTTACTTTTCAGCAATTTACTTTTCAGCATTTACTTTTCAGTAATTTACTTTTAGCATTTACTTTTCTGCATTTAATTTTCAGTATTTAATTTTAGCATTTACTTTATGTCATTTACTTTTCAGCAATTTACTTTCAGCATTTTACTTTATGTCTTTTATTTTATTTAAGTTTTTACTAGCCCTAGTTATGTGTCGTAACTAAGTTAGTTATCTGGGGTTGTGATGAATTCTAATATCACCGGTTTATTTTATAGTTTGGGTAATTTAAAGGTTTACTTATTAAGTCTTAAGCTTTATGCTTCTTGTTGTGTGATCACCAATAAGATTGATGTGGTAAATCTAAAATAAACTTGACAAAGGAATTTTAGGTTTCAGCCTTAGACTTAATAACCCACGATCTTCCTTGAGGATAGATAACTCTTTAATAGATTTCCTTACATGATAGACATATACCTGTCCGGCGGGGGTAGCCATAATTGGAACTTAAACTTAATGAATCCAGATAATTTGGTTGACATAGACATATGGTTCAATTGGGTTAAACTGGGTATTTGCGTCTGACCATCGACAGAGGCTTTTGCATAATTTAGTGTTCCAGGTTAGTAAACCGATTTATTACACAAATATGAAATAACCACTTCATCTTTTAAAAGATATTTGAAAGATTCACAACCCTAAATAGTTTTTAATATTGAATTTTCTTAAACTTACTTTTGTGCAATTTTATTTACTTGTTTTTAAATTTAGAATCATCACCATTTCAAATCAATCAATCAACCTGTTAGATACTAGTAATCATTTGACCTCATAAAATTAATAGATTATGTATTAAGTCCTCGTGGGATCGATATTTTTTATACTACTTGAACGATACGTACGCTTGCATTATACGTGTGTGTTTACGCCGGTCAGCGGTCTGTACTTGGGAAACAAATCCACGTACCACTTGAGAGACACACATATTTCGTTTCATCCAACCTTATGTTTGAGCATGATTTAGTCGTTAGTATGTTATTTATTTTTAAGCATGATTTAGTCGTTAGTATGTTATTTACTTTCCGCATGTTACTTATTTATGCATTGTAATGTGATGCGCATGGGCAAATCAAGTTGGATTAAAGGTCCTCCGTTTTGAGGGATGAAAAGCCTAAGGGATACATTTGCCACGACGTTTGCCGCGCCGGACGAAGTGTGTTTGATTGAATGTGAGATATGTTTAATCGGACATATGAAGTCCCATATCATTGTCTTATTTATTTGTATGCATTGTAATGTGATGCGCATGAGCTTATTATGTTGGTCTAAAGGTTCCCTACTTGAGGGAAGAAAAGCCTAAAAGGCTACATTTACCATGACATTTCGCCGCGCCTTTTATTATTCCATTATTTTCTTTCTGTATGTCGTCTCCTTGTTAAATCATGCATTATAGTGTAATGCGCATGGGCAAATCAAGTTGGATTAAAGGTCCTCCACCTTGAGGGATGAAAAGCCCAAGGGCTACCTTTGCCACGACGTTTCGCCGCGCCGGATGAAGTACACTCGATTGAATGTGAAATATGTTCAATCGGGCATATGAGGTCCTACATCGTGTATTTTTTTATCCATGTATGTGTTTGTGTCATTTCAGATGCCATTTTGGCAATCTCGTTCGAACGCGTTATCAAATGCTACTCGAACGCTTGCATTTTGTTTACCATTCGAACGCGTTTACGAACGCTACACGAACGCGCACATACTGGATAGATTCCTTCATCATGTTTCATGCATGTTTGTTTCCTTAGTCATTCCCTTCCCCATCATATGTTTAGTTAGCTCTCTTTAATATTTATGCTTTTACCGTTCTTGTTTATTTATATTTTCCGCATTTATTTATTCAATATGCTCATGAGATCGTGTGCTCGCTTTTATTATTAATGCCTTTATAGTTGTTATTAGTTACATTATTGCATTTTATTGTTTAATACGTTCATGAATTATGTATTTTGCCTTCATTTTTTTCATTTACGATTATGGGTGTGCAAACTTGCATGTTGCTTAAATTTTTAGGTACGTGTTGCATGAGATTTGGTTGTACTATTGCATAAATCCTTTCATTACAAGTGGCATAAGTAAGGGACCATTCCGAACCCAACGATTTGAGGTCTTCCCTTGCGAGGGGTGAGTGCGGCCTTAAATCATTTTCCCGGTTCACACCGGGTGGTGACTCTATTTTTAGTTCTCCGGTTTAGTTCCCCCGTGGGCTACTCCGTACTCCCGACCGGGCCGCGAGCCCGAGACAGTGTCACCGATTTCCATTGTCTACAATTATTTGTTTACTTTATGTTGTCTACTTTATGTCGCTCACTTTTTGCATATTTATTTCTTCTCTTTAATTATTACATAGATTAAAAGTGAGGTCATTGATTATACTTAAGGGTGTTTAAACATAGCCATAAAAATATTAATCTAAAACTTGTTTTAATTAGTGTAATTAGATTTTAATTTCTATAGTTTACCTCTGTTTGTACACAAGGGTAAAAACCCGGAGCCTTTTGTGCACTGTAACAATCAACTCTTAATAGAGAGCGAAAGGCTTAAGTGTGAGGATGAGTTTGTAAGAGGTCGGTCAGCCGAGCTCGAGTGATAGTTAAGTCGGACATACCCGACCAGGTTATAAAATCTCTATATTTCATTGTGCCCGTGAATGTAGGTTGGATCCATTCCTCCGAACCATGTAAATCCTTTGTTGATTTTGTATTTCTTCTCATCTTCTGCTAAATTTGCTTTTGGCCCCCATAAAACAAACAAATTCACAGTTGGAGGAGAATTATTCTAGGAGCGGTATTCCAAACTTGCCCCTGGAATGAAAATCACTCGTCAACACATTCATTTATTAATTTCCCTTTTATTTTTCTTCATGAAGTTAAATCTTTAATTAATTTACGAATCTTGGATAACATTAGCTATGGTTTTGAAATGGTCGTGGTGTGCTTTTGTGGGGAAAAAAGATGACATATGTTTGTCTTCTATGATGATTCGTTCTTTAATCATATATACGAGCCTCATTTCCTTCTTTAAATCGATAATTTAGGTTTTTGGTAGAGTTCTATTTAGATTATGTAGTAAAGTATATTTTTGTTAATTCTTGTTAGTCTTTAGCCAATACATCCAACGCCACTGCTGCTCTCTATTAAACCGCCAGTTAGTAAACTCAGAAGAATGGATTCACTGTCACATTACTTGATCCCAAAGAGAAGAACCCAAAGACCAAATAGATTAAAAGTGGAAAATCTAACTCCAGACATAAAATAGTTGAAACTGCGCAAGATCTTTGAACCTTATGAGGAAATCACTGATATATTAATAGTCTTGGAAGATGTCGATGGTGAATTAAAATGTACAGGCTGCACACGGGTTGAATTTCGCGAAACTCAGCAGGCCGAAGCTGCTGCACGGGCTGTTGAAAAGTACGTAATTAATGGAAATATTATTAGAGTTACACTGGAAGGAAGCGCGAGAATCCTTTAGTCTAGAGTCAGTGGTTCTAAGGTGATTTAGGATGTTTTTATTTTATTAATTTTCAACTTTTATTTTTCGTTGTTACATGAAACTATCACATTATGTACTTCTGCTATAATTACCGTATGCACTTTTTGGATGAGATTTAGAAATTGGGATTACTTTGTTTCTCCATTAATTTCTTTTTTTTTTTTGATTTTTTTGGGTTGGGGAAATTTGAACTGATCAGTTGAATTACCAAACTCATTCGAGAAACTGAAATGTAGGTAACATTTTACAGAAATAAGTCATTTTTCGGTTGTAATTAAGAGGTAAATATTGTTAGAGTGTATGCCCTAAAACAAGTAATAGATGTAATGGTTTAAGGCATAATGTTTTTAATATAGTTTATTATTTATCAAAGTTGAATTTGAAAGCCTCTGTGTATTTAAGTTATTTTGGACGCATTTTAAAGGCTTTTTGGAGACTTGGAAACCTTACATATATAAAGAAAGCCTTAACCATTTTACATAGGTTGAAAACATAAAAAAAAATACAGAGTTATCATATTTTTGTTTCCACATCCTTATTCTTTAATGGAACTTTGCTTAACTCCATTCATATTGTTTCCATCTTCCTTAAAAATTCACCATTGAAGATTTCATTGATCTCATTTCTTTTTTGTTCTTGGTGAACATCTTTCTTTGGTAACCATCATAACATCAAACATTAACCTTCAGAAATATTAATCTAAAACTTGTCTTAATTAGTGTATTTCGCCCTAGTATAAAAAGGTCTTGAGAATTCAATGTAAAAGGGTTAGCAAATTTCATTCTTCACTCGTAATAAAGAGCGAATGGCTTAAGTGTGATTATGAGTTTGTAAGAGTTCGGTCAGCCGAGCTCGAGTGATAGTTAGGTCGAACATACCCGACCATGTTATAAAATCTCTATCTTTCCTTGTGTTTGTGAACGTAGGTTTGATCCATTCCGCCGAACCATGTAAATCATTTGTTGATTTTGTGTTTGTTCTCATCTTCTGCTAAATTTGCTTTTGGCCCCCCTATAAACCAAACAAATTCACAGTTGTAGGAGGATTATTCTAGGAGCGGTATTCCAAACTTGCTCCTGGAACATAAATCACCCGTCAACACATTCATTTATTAATTTCCCTTTTGTTTTTTCTTAATGAAGTTAAATCTTTAATTAATTTACGAATCTTGGATAACATTAGCTATGGTTTTGAAATGGTCGTGGTGTGATTTTGTGGGGATAAAAGATGACATTTGTTTATCTTCTATGATGATTCGTTCTTTAATCATATATATGAGGCCCACTTTCCTTCTTTAAATCAATAATTTAGGTTTTTGGTAGAGTTCTATTTAGATTATGTAGTAAAGTACAGTTTTGTTAATTCTTTAGTTCTTCTTCAGCCAGTACATCCAACACCACTGCTTTTAACGAAACGCCAGTTAGTAAACTTAGAATAATGGATTCACCGTCACATTATTTGACCCCAAATAGAAGAACCCAAAGACAAAATAGATTAAAAGTAGAAAATCTAACTTCAGATACAAAAGAGTTGAAACTGCGCAAGTTCTTTGAACCTTATGGGGAAATCACCGAAATATCAACAGTCCTGGAAGAGGTTGATGGTGAATTAAGATGTACAGGCCACGCACAGGTAGAATTTCGCGAAAGTCAGCAGGCCGAATCTGTTGCACGGGCTGTTGACAAGTGCGTAATTAATGAAAATATTATTATAGTTACGCTGGAATGAAGTACAAGAATCCTTTAGTCCAGATTCAATGGTTCTAAGGTGATTTATGATGTTTGTATTTTCTCAATTTTCAACTTTTATTTTTCGTTGTTACATGAAACTATCACAATATGTACTTCTGCTATAATTACCGTATGCACTTTTTGGATGAGATTTAGAAATTGGGATTACTTTGTTTCTCCATTAATTTCTTTTTTTTTTAGATTTTTTGGGGTTGGAGAAATTTGAACTGATTAATTGAATTACCAAACTTATTCGAGAAACTGAAATGTATGTAACATTTTCACATAAATAAGTCATTTTTCGGTTGTAATTAAGAGGTAACTATTGTTAGAGTTTATGCCCTAAAACAAGTTATAGATGTAATGGTTTAAGGCATAATGTTTTTAATATAGTTTATTATTTATCAAAGTTGAATTTGAAAGCCTCTATGTATTTAAGTTATTTTGGACGCATTTTAAAGGCTTTTTGGAGACTTGGAAACCTTACATATATAAAGAAAGCCTTAACCATTTTACATAGGTTGAAAACATAAAAAAAATACAGAGTTATTATATTTTTGTTTCCACATCCTTATTCTTTAATGGAACTTTGCTTAACTCCATTCATATTGTTTCCATCTTACATAAAAATTCACCATTGAAGATTTCATTGATCTCATTTCTTTTTTGTTCTTGGTGAACATCTTTCTTTGGTAACCATCATAACATCAAACATTAACCTTCAGAAATATTAATCTAAAACTTGTCTTAATTAGTGTATTTCGCCCTAGTATAAAAAGGTCTTGAGAATTCATTGTAAAAGGGTTAGCAAATTTCATTCTTCACTCGTAATAAAGAGCGAAAGGCTTAAGTGTGATGATGAGTTTGTAAGAGTTCGGTCAGCCGAGCTCGAGTGATAGTTAGGTCAAACATACCCGACCATGTTATAAAATCTCTATCTTTGCTTGTGTTTGTGAACGTAGGTTTGATCCATTCCGCCGAACCATGTAAATCATTTGTTGATTTACTATTTGTTCTCATCTTCTGCTAAATTTGCTTTTGGCCCCCATAAACCAAACAAATTCACAGTTGGAGGAGGATTATTCTAGGAGCGGTATTCCAAACTTGCCCCTGGAATGAAAATCACTCGTCAACACATTCATTTATTAATTTCCCTTTTATTTTTTTTCATGAAGTTAAATCTTTAATTAATTTACGAATCTTGGATAACATTAGCTATGGTTTTGAAATGGTCGTGGTGTGCTTTTGTGGGGAAAAAAGATGACATCTGTTTGTCTTCTATGATGATTCGTTCTTTAATCATATATACGAGCCTCATTTCCTTCTTTAAATCGATAATTTAGGTTTTTGGTAGAGTTCTATTTAGATTATGTAGTAAAGTATATTTTTGTTAATTCTTGTTAGTCTTTAGCCAATACATCCAACGCCACTGCTTCTATTAAACCGCCAGTTAGTAAACTCAGAAGAATGGATTCACTGTCACATTACTTGATCCCAAAGAGAAGAACCCAAAGACCAAATAGATTAAAAGTGGAAAATCTAACTCCAGACATAAAATAGTTGAAACTGAGCAAGATCTTTGAACCTTATGAGGAAATCACTGATATATTAATAGTCTTGGAAGATGTCGATGGTGAATTAAAATGTACAGGCTGCACACGGGTTGAATTTCGCGAAACTCAGCAGGCCGAAGCTGCTGCAACGGCTGTTGAAAAGTACGTAATTAATGGAAATATTATTAGAGTTACACTGGAAGGAAGCGCGAGAATCCTTTAGTCTAGAGTCAGTGGTTCTAAGGTGATTTAGGATGTTTTTATTTTATTAATTTTCAACTTTTATTTTTCGTTGTTACATGAAACTATCACATTATGTACTTCTGCTATAATTCCCGTATGCACTTTTTGGATGAGATTTAGAATTGAGATTACATTGTTTCTCCATTGATTACCAAACTTATTCGAGAAACTGAAATGTATGTAACATTTTCACAGAAATAAGTCATTTTTCGGTTGTAATTAAGAGGTAACTATTGTTAGAGTGTATGCCCTAAAACAAGTTATAGATGTAATGGTTTAAGGCATAATGTTTTTAATATAGTTTATTATTTATCAAAGTTGAATTTGAAAGCCTCTGTGTATTTAAGTTATTTTGGACGCATTTTAAAGGCTTTTTGGAGACTTGGAAACCTTACATATATAAAGAAAGCCTTAACCCATTACATAGGTTGAAAACATAAAAAAAAATACAGAGTTATCATATTTTTGTTTTCACATCCTTATTCTTTAATGGAACTTTGCTTAACTCCATTCATATTTTTTCCATCTTCCTTAAAAATTCACCATTGAAGATTTCATTGATCTCATTTCTTTTTTGTTCTTGGTGAACATCTTTCTTTGGTAACCATCATAACATCAAACATTAACCTTCAGAAATATTAATCTAAAACTTGTCTTAATTAGTGTATTTCGCCCTAGTATAAAAAGGTCTTGAGAATTCATTGTAAAAGGGTTAGCAAATTTCATTCTTCACTCGTAATAAAGAGCGAAAGGCTTAAGTGTGATGATGAGTTTGTAAGAGTTCGGTCAGCCGAGCTCGAGTGATAGTTAGGTCGAACATACCCGACCATGTTATAAAATCTCTATCTTTCCTTGTGTTTGTGAACGTAGGTTTGATCCATTCCGCCGAACCATGTAAATCATTTGTTGATTTTGTGTTTGTTCTCATCTTCTGCTAAATTTGCTTTTGGCCCCCCATAAACCAAACAAATTCACAGTTGTAGGAGGATTATTCTAGGAGCGGTATTCCAAACTTGCTCCTGGAACGAAAATCACCCGTCAACACATTCTTTTTTTATTTTTCCTTTTGTTTTTTCTTCATGAAGTTAAATCTTTAATTAATTTACGAATCTTGGATAACATTAGCTATGGTTTTGAAATGGTCGTGGTGTGATTTTGTGGGGATAAAAGATGACATTTGTTTGTCTTATATGATGATCCGTTCTTTAATCATATATATGAGTCCACTTTCCTTCTTTAAATCAATAATTTAGGTTTTTGGTAGAGTTCTATTTAGATTATGTAGTAAAGTACAGTTTTGTTAATTCTTGTTAGTCTTCAGCGAGTACATCCAACACCATTGCTTTTAATGAAACGCCAGTTAGTAAACTTAGAAGAATGGATTCACCATCACATTATTTGACCCCAAATAGAAAAACCCAAAGACCAAATAGATTAAAAGTAGAAAATCTAACTTCAGATACAAAAGAGTTGAAACTGCGCAAGTTCTTTGAACCTTCTGGGGAAATCACCGAAATATCAACAGTCCTGGAAGAGGTTGATGTTGAATTAAGATGTACAGGCCACACACAGGTAGAATTTCACGAAAGTCAGCAGGCCGAAGCTGTTGCACGGGCTGTTGACAAGTGCGTAATTAATGAAAATATTATTAGAGTTACGCTGGAAGGAAGTACAAGAATCCTTTAGTCCAGAATCAATGGTTCTAAGGTGATTTAGGATGTTTGTATTTTCTTAATTTTCAACTTTTATTTTTCGTTGTTACATGAAACTATCACAATATGTACTTCTGCTATAATTACCGTATGCACTTTTTGGATGAGATTTAGAAATTGGGATTACTTTGTTTCTCCATTAATTTCTTTTTTTTTTTAGATTTTTTTGGGATTTAAAAAAACTATATCATTTGTATCAGTTCTAGCAATCTCTCTGGAAATCTCTGAACTTGGTTGGAAGTGAACTACGTTTAGAGTAATACCAGGGTGCAGATGACCTTTCGGAGAGCTCCATCAGGTGCATTGCGTAGACGCAGAGTCCTTCTTTCTTGTCAGTCCCACGAGAAGTCTCAATGTGATTAATCATTGTGGGGATGTTTCTTGCACTGTGGAAACAAGCAAAAATTCTAAGCTCTGAGTCTGAATCTTTTCTCTTAATTGTTTTATGCTTGTAAGTGACTCTATTACTTGCTTTTGGATTTGGTTTATATACTGCCATGACTAAAGGTGTTGTGATAAACGTTGTGAAGACAGCCATGAGAGGCATAATAGTAAATGTTTGATCATTCAATACCTGCAAAAAAACATCAATCAGCTACAATAATTAAAATCAAATAACCGAGCATGGATAATAATTCTTTTTACCTTTCTATCTTTTCCAATGTTGAGGACAATGAGCTCCACCAAGCCTTTAATGTTCATTAGGAACCCCAATGCTAGAGCCTCCTTGAAAGGAATTTTGCAGGCAAGGGATACAGTTACAGTACCAATGACATTTCCAAAACATGCTGTCACTATAACTAAACCAAGGAAACCCCAGGATTGAGACATTTGAACAGATTAATGGTATTATCAAATTTATTCTGGAAACTGAAATGTGTGAAACATTTTCACAGAAACAAGTCATTTTTCTGTTGTACTTAAGAGGTAACTCTTGTTAAGAGTGTATGCCCTAAAACCAGTTATGGATGTAATGATTTAAAACATAATGTTTGTAATATAATTTATTATTTATTAATGCAAGATATTTGTTAACTACATATTATTACATCCATATTTTAATTATGTGTATGTCCCGAGATATTATGTCAAATGAATATCATTAATCCAAAAGACGTTTGTGATTATGAGAGTCAACGATATTTATATATGTCTCAAATTAAGTTCTTGGTGAAATGTGATTGTTATACAGGATAATAATATATCATTTGACCAATAATATTGTGTGTCGCCTAAATTGACATATGATGTTAATAGAATTGATGATGAGTCTCATATCATAAGGACACAAACAATAGCTGTTTCATTAGTAGAATGAAATATCGAACACTAGTTTGTGACAAAATGCGCATTTGTCAAGCGTTTAAGGTGCATTTGAAAGCCCATGTGTATTTAAGTTGTTTTGGACGCATTTTAAAGGCTGATGTTACGCATGCAGAAGAAGCATAGCTGATGTTAATGAATCTTGAAATATATATATATATATATAAACATAGAAATAAGGCATGAAGCAGACTGAAGAAGAAAGTGTTGAAGGACTGATGATGAATAAATGTGGTGTTACGTACACACAAAAGCAAAGGTTTTTTTTTTAAAAAAAATGAATATTCAACAACATATTCAAGAAACAAGAAATAAATAATGCATGAAACAGAGTGAAAAATGTCACATTTATCAACCCAGAAAATAGAGAAACAAATTAAAATTAGTTAAATTTCTGTTTTTTTGGACTCCTATTCTTTTCCCGCCTAAATCATAAGAAATTTAACATGGATGGGCAATATATGGTATTATAACGACCCAAAATCGGGTCAATGACATGATATTTAAGTAAATAACATAAAACAAAATCAATTCAAATATATGGTATTATAATGTTATGATTCTGATGATGATTATTTATATGTGCATTGATTTCATTTTTAATTACGTTTAGATTTTTTTGTATTCAATTGATTTCATTTTTAATGTTTTGAATTACGTTTAGATTTTTTTGGGTTAGAGATATTTGAACAGATTAATGGAATTACCAAACTTATTCTGGAAACTGAAATGTGTGAAGAAGGCTGCTTGATGAGGGCTCAATGAGTTTTCTTCGATTATTACAATTAGGGTAATTGAATCAGTAAAGTTTTTGCTATGGATCTTTTAATCATCTCTGTAAGTTTCTTTTCATAGTGAATTTGGGTGTTAACTTATACTCGAAATGGTTTTTCTCTGCGAATGGTTTTCCACTTTATAAACGAAATTGGTATTATTTGTTTACTTTATGTTTTCTACTTTATGTCGCTCACTTTTTGCATATTTATTTGTTCTCTTTCATTATTACATAAATTAAAAGTGAGGCCATTGATTAGATTTAAGGTGTTTAAATTTAGTCATCAAAATATTAATCTAAAACTTGTCTTAATTATTGTAATTAGATTTTAATTTCTGTAGTTTACCACTATGTGTACATGGGTAAAAAATTGGAACCATTTGTGCGCTGTAACAATCAAATCTTAATCAGAAAAGTTGTGATTTCTTATTGTTGTTTTTCCTCATAATTGTTAAGAATAAATTGTTTGACTGTTAAGAATAAAGGGTTGAAGGATCAAATCGATTTTTTTTCCAGTTGTATAAAAATGAGGGGACAAAAACTTACAAATCCTCATCGGTCTCATCCAATTGCAAAGTCTAGAAATGATGTTAAGGTTCTTGTGATTTGGGCAGGAAAATAATAGTATAACAGATTTTTAACAACTGTTTTTCCATTTTCTAAGTCTAGCCTATTTCTTTAACCAAAACAGTTTTATGTTTTAAGTGTTGATAGCTGCTGGCATTTCTTTAACTATCTAAAATTCTATTCAAGATTCAGAAACAACAACTCCCCTTCTTCTTTCATTCTTCTTGCTCAAGGAAGATAACAACTATGAGAAAAAAATCAGCGGAAAAATAAAAAGGCAAAGGTATATCTTTTCCATTCTAACAAAGGATCTTACAGTCAAGAAAAGCTTCCAGTACACCTTCTTGAATTCATTGGAGAGGTACAAGTTTCTTCTTGTATTCTGTTGATGGTGTTTTTTGGTTCTCTAGAAGTCGGAATCTCGAGGAAGGGTAAAATTGAGTTTGCACTCAAACAGATGATCTGAAACCCTTTCAAAAGGATGAAAAGTCAGTTAGGTCTAAGGTGGTCCAATGGAAAAGTACTAGATTCCATGGCTGCCGACTCGACTTAATGAGAAGATATTAGATTCAGAATGGGCTTTAGCAAATGGCCACCCGACCTGGTCCATTACTGCCGACCTGAGGAGAAAAGATGTTCAGAGAATTTTGCATATGTTATTATTGCTGGTACTGCTTGGTTTTCTGTGTGCAGTAGATTGATATTTATTATTTTTACTTATTGTCATTTCGTGACAAAAAAAAAAGATATATAATGTTATGATTCTGATAAAGATTTATTTATATGTGCATTTCTATTTTACTTATTTATATGTGGTTGATATTTGCCTATTTTATTTTTGCATTATATTACCATAGTCTATAGATTAGGTGGTTTTGTCAAGAAATGTCAAAGAGATAGATTGTTGGGTTTAGTTTTGGTTGACAACTTTTATAACAAAATATGTCGAATTGAGTTGTAATAAGCCTTGACGATCTAGGTTAATTGGACGATATTAGATGAAGATATCAAAGCTTATATTCAAAGTTGGGTTCGTTCTGAAGTTTGAAGGCATGATGTTTGTTCTCACGTTCGATGAAAGCTTTCAGATGGTCCGCGTGCAAGTTGTATTCTTCTATCCGTGCCAACAAAACCGTCCAGAGGGTTCACATTTGACAAGACGTTCAAACGAGTTTGTGACAAAATGCGCATTAATCAAGTGTTCATGGTGCATTTGAATGCCCCTTTGTATTTAAGTTATTTTGGACGCATTTTAAAGGCTTTTTGAAGACTTGAAGATCCTACCTATATAAAGAAAGCCTTAACCACTTTACACAGGTTGAAAACATAAAAAAATATAGAGTCAAAAATTTTTTGTTTCCACATCCTTATTCTTCGACGGAACTTTGCTGAACTCTATTCATATTTTTTCCATATTCTTTGAGAATTCACCATTGCAGATTTCATTGATCTCATATCTTTTTTTGTTTTTAGTGAACATCTTTCTTTGGTAATCATCATAACACCAAACCATAACACCAAGCCTTGTTTTTTCCAATTTAATATAAATGTTTAGAAAATACTTATAAACCTTTCATCTTCCATATACATTTTAGATGTGGGACTACTCCCCTCATTTCTATACAAACTGTTACAATTACTTGACCCCAAAGAGAAGAACCCTAAAGACCAAATAGATTAAAAGTAGAAAATCTAACTCGATAGTAAATTAAGATATACAGGCCGCGCACGGGTGGAATTTCACGAAACTCAGCCGGCCGAAGCTGTTGCACAGGCTGTTGACAAGTGCGTAATTAATGGAAATATTATTAGAGTTACGCTGGAAGGAAGCGTGAGAATCCTTTAGTCCATAGTTAGTGCTTCTAAGGTGATTTAGGATGTTTGTATTTTCTTAATTTTCAACTTTTATTTTTTGTTGTTACATGAAATTATCACAGTATGTACTTCTGCTATTCCGTTAATCACAACGAAAAATGAAATTCTGAAGTCGTTGGAGCTCGTTATGTTATATTTTACAGTTTTAGGGGTGTATCTGTAATATTTTGAGAGTTTTGGAGTTATTCGTAATTTGGCATGTTTAGGGACATAAGTGAGTAATTCTGATTTTTAGTGAGTAATATGAGATAATTGGAAGTTTTAGGACTAAATTGATAATATTGGAGAGTATTGGGTTTAAATTACAAATTTGGAAAGTTTATGGGCAAAACAGTAATTTTAGTAAAATATAAAGACCTGATTGTAATTTTATACTTTTTCCAGATGTTAGCGATGACATATAGATATAGAGAGTTTTGCGTGGATTGAGGTAAGTACAGAGCATGATGATTCTCTTAACACAAATGTTTGTTGATTGATGTTTGATATGTGAGTTTATGTAATATATATAAATATATTTATATATGTAATGTTGGAAAATTGACTGAGCAATTGATAGCATGATAACGTAAATTGTGAATATAACTTCTGAGTATAAATTGTATGCTTGTAATATGAATCGGTGTATTTGAGTATGTGTGACTTTGAGATGAGTTGATGGATGAAATGCGATGAGATGTGTTGTATTGGATGCTGTATGAGATGGTTGTTGTGATTCCGGATTTAGTATGATAATGGTCTAATATGCGAGTTTATGCTAGATTAGCAGAGGCGTGTGGTTTAATCCCCATCTTGCACATTTATGCGATATTATATGGTGGGAAACCTTAGGGGTAAGAGAGTGACTCTCCCAATGGTTTCAATTCATTATTATACCGAATCTAGATATCAAACCTTGTTTGATTGAGATGTGTTGTTGTGAGTATGTTTTGCATGAGTTAGCTGTTATATATATTAACTGTTTATTTTCATACATTCACTATCATATATATATTTTGTTGGTGAGGTCATGTTGAGAGTATGAATGTTTTTACTTACTGAGCTCTTTAAGCTCACCCCCCATTTCCCAAACATCCCAGGTAGTTCGCCAGCGCAACAGTAGCAGTATCAGTACCAGGATTTGACTCGTTTGCCACAGCCGTCAAGTGGGTTGGTCTAGACATTTCTTTTGGCTTTTGAGATAGGACATTTATGATGATTTCATGTTTTCAGACACTTTTGGTGTAAACACTTATTTGGAATTATTTGATTGCATTCTATGGAATATTATTTTCTTTGCGAACTTTTGGTTCAATTGAATGACATATAGGTGCTCAAGCTGAAGTGATTTACGAACCCCTTTCTAGGGTTGGGCCCGCTCAAGGGAGAGGGTCGTGACAATTCCCGTATGCACTTTTTGGATGAGATTTAGAAATTGGGATTACTTTGTTTCCCATTGATTTCATTTTTAATGCTTTGAATTACGTTTAGATTTTTTGGGTTGGAGACATTTGAACAGATTAATGGAATTACCAAACTTATTCTGGAAACTGAAATGTGTGAAGAAGGCTGCTTGGTGCGGGCTCGATGAGTTTTCTTCGATTATTACAATTAGGGTAATTGAATCGGTAAAGTTTTTACTATGGGTCTTTTAATCATCACTGTAAGTTTCTTTTCATAGTGAATTTGGGTGTTAACCTATACTCGAAATGGTTTTTCTCTGCGAAGAGTTTTCCACTTCATAAACGAAATTGATATTATTTGTTTACTTTATGTTTTCTACTTTATGTCGCTCACTTTTTGCATATTTATTTGTTCTCTTTCATTATTACATAAATTAAAAGTGAGGCCATTGATTAGATTTAAGGGTGTTTAAATTTAGTCATCAAAATATTAATATAAAACTTGTCTTAATTAATGTAATTAGATTTTAATTTATGTAGTTTACCACTATGTATACAAGGGTAAAAAAATTGGAGCATTTTGTGTGCTGTAACAATCAACTCTTAATCAGAAAAGTTATGATTTCTTATTGTTGTTTTTCCTCATAATTGTTAAGAATAAATGGTTTAGCTCTTACGAATAAAGGGTTGAAGGATCAAGTTGATTTTTTATCCCGTTATATAAAAAGAAGGGGACGAAAACTTACAAATCCTCATCGGTCTCATCCAATTGCCCAGTCTAGAAATGATGTTAAGGTTCTTGTGATTTGGGCGGGAAAATAATAGTATAACAGATTTTTAACAACCGTTTTTCAGGTTTTTAAGTCTGGCCTATTTCTTTTACCAAAACAGTTTTGTGTTTTCAGTGTTGATAGCTGTTGGCATTTCTTTAACTATCTGAAATTCTATTCAAGATTCAGAAACAACAACTCCCCTTTCTCTTTCGTTCTTCTTGCTCAAGGAAGTTAACAATTATGAGAAAGAAAAATCAGAGGAAAAATAGAAAGGCAAAGATATATCTTTACCATTCTAATAAAGAATCTTACAGTCAAGAAAAGCTTCCAGTACACCTTCTCGAATTCATTGGAGAGGTACATGTTTCTTCTTGTATTCTGTTGATGGTGTTTTTTGGTTCTCTAGAAGTGGGAATCTCGAGGAAGGGTAAAATTGAGTTTGCACTCAAACAGATGATCTGAAGCCCTTTCAAAAGGATGAAAAGTCAGTCAGATCTGAGGTGGTCCAATGGAAAAGTACTAGATTCCATGGCTGCCGACTCAACTTAATGAGAAGATATTAGATTCAGAATAGGCTTCAGCAAAGGCCCACCCGACCTGGTCCATTACTGCCGACCTGAAGAGAAAAGATGTTCAAAGAATTTTGCATATGTTATTGTTGCTGGTACTGCTTGGTTTTCTGTGTTCAGTAGATTGATATTTATTATTTTCACTTATTGTCATTTCGTGATAATATATATATATATATATATAATGTTATGATTCTGATGAAGATTTATTTATATGTGCATTGATATTTTACTTACTTATTTATATGTGGATTGTTCTACATTATTCTACAATTTTATATTTGCTATTCCTTTTACTTTTCACGGGTATGGTATTTGTTGTTACTTCAGGTGAGCAGTTCGACATCTGCATCGACTTCAAGACTATTGAATGTTAGGTTTTAAAACGAGTAATATTGTAATAAGTCTCTATCTTAATGGTTGACAGTTGTCTATCTTATTTTTGCATTATATTACCATAGTCTATAGATTATGTGGTTTTGTCACGAAATGTCAAAGAGGGATATTGTTGGGTTTAGTTTTGGTTGACAATTTTTGTAACAAAATATGTCCAATTGAGTTGTAATGAGCTTTGACGATCTAGGTTGATTGGACGATATTAGATGAAGATATCAAAGCTTAAATTCGAGTTGGGTTCGTTCTGAAGTTTGAAGGCATGATGCTTGTTCTCACGTTCGATGAAAGCTTTCATAGGGTCCGTGTGCAAGTTGCATTCTTCTATCCGTGCCAACAAAACCGTCCAAAGGGTTCACATTTGAAAAGACGTTCAAACGAGTTTGTGACAAAATGCTCATTAGTCAAGTGTTCAAGGTGCTTTTGAATGCCCTTATGTATTTAAGTTATTTTGGACGCATTTTAAAAGCTTTTTGGAGACTTGAAAATCCTACCTATATAAAGAAGCCTTAACCATTTTACACAAGTTGAAAACATAAAAAAAATATAGAGTTAAAAAAATTTTGTTTCCACATCCTTATTCTTCGACGGAACTTTGCTGAACTCTATTCATATTTTTTCCATCTTCTTTGAGAATTCACCATTGAAGATTTCATTGATCTCATGTATTTTTCTTTTTGGTGAACATCTTTCTTTGGTAAGCATCATAACACCAAACCATAACACCAAGCCTTTATTTTTTCCAATTTAATATAATTGTTTAGAAAACACTTATAAACCTTTCATCTTCCATATACATTTTAGATGTGGGATTACTCCCACTATTTCTATACAAACTCTTAAAATTATTTGACCCCAAAGAGAAGAACCCAAAGACCAAATAGATTAAAATTAGAAAATCTAACTGCATACACAAAAGAGTTAAAACTGCGCAAGATCTTTGAACCTTATGGGGAAATCACTGATATATCAATAGTCCTGGAAGAGGTCGATGATGAATTAAGATGTACAGGCCGCGCAATGGTGGAATTTCGCGAAACTCAGCCGGCCGAAGCTGCTGCACGGGTTGTTGATAAGTTCGTAATTAATGAAAATATTATTAGAGTTACGCTGGAAGGAAGCGCGAGAATCCTTTATTCCAGAGTCAGTGGTTCTAAGGTGATTTAGGATGTTTGTATTTTCTTAATTTTCAACTTTTATTTTTCGTTGTTACATGAAACTATCACAGTATGTACTTCTGCTATAATTCCCGTATGCACTTTTTGGATGAGATTTAGAAATTGGAATTACTTTGTTTCTCCATTGATTTCATTTTTAATGCTTTGAATTACGTTTAGATTTTTTTAGGTTGGAGACATTTGAACAGATTAATGGAATTACCAAACTTATTCTGGAAACTGAAATGTGTGAAACATTTTCACTAAAACAAGTCATTTTTCGGTTGTACTAGAGTGTATGCCCTAAAATCAGTTATGGATGTAATGGTTTAAGGTATAATGTTTGTAATATAGTTTATTATTTATAAATCAAAGACATTTGTTAACTACACATTATTACATCCATATTTTAATTATGTGTATGTCCTGAGATATTATGTAGTGCACAGTTACAAAGTAGTTTGTAACTGACATGGGGAAGTGTCACTAATAGAAGTATATCAAATAAAGTTTCTGGTCAAGATTTACTAAAACGAGTCGGTTAGTAAAATCCGCTGAGACCAGTACACGTCGTATATCGAAACTAAGATAATCAATTCATCCTTAGAAGAATATTGGTAGGATTCACAACCCTAGATATTTTCATATCATTAATTAATCTTGAAATCTACCTTAGTTTTATTTACTTATTTGATTTAGGTAAAATCACCATCCAACCAACAATCAATTTATATACTTGTAGGAATTAACTTCATAAATTGATAGCATAGGTTATAAGTCCTCGAGGGATCGATACATTTAACTACTTAAATGATACGTGCGCTTGCGTGTGTATTCAGCCGATCAGATGGATTTAACTAAAACAAAAATATAATAAAATACAAAAGAAATTAATAAAGATAAAACATCTAGGGTTGTGAATCCGCCAATATTAAATGAATTAATTCTCTTATACATGTGTAATGTAATGATTTATTAACTTGGAATACGAAGATATGCAAGAGCCTCTTTCGATGGTCGAATGCAAACATCCAAATTAACTCAATTAACTATATTCCTATGTTAACTAAGAAACCATGAATTCATTAAGGTCAAGTTCCAATTATGGCTACACATGCCCGATAGATATATGTTTATCCTATAAGGAAATTCCTAAAGTGAGATCGTGCGTTATTGAATCTAAGGCTTAAACATAAAATTCATTTGTCAAGTTCATTCTACGTCTACCACATCAATCTTATTGGTGATCAGACAACAAGAAGCATTAAGGTCTAGATTCAATAAACAAGCCAATGTATCACACAATATATAAGAAAATCAATTATGAAACTTATAAATATCGTGCTTCATCACATCCTTATATTAAAATAAAATATCGGGGTTAGGGGATCCACTTTTAATATTTCAAACCTAGAAATCTCACTTTTTTTATATATATAAATTGGCATTATTATCCAATTAATTTATCTCACGAATTAATAATGTCAAAACATATAAAATCAACCATATAGGCGGTAACCAATTTTGTACAGTAAAAATCAGCCATATAGGCGGTAATCCAAGTTGTTATATAAACTGGTCATATATGTGATAACATAGTTTGGCAATAATTAATCAGATTATTATATCACAATATATATATATATTATAATGTAAGTGAGATTAACCTAAATTATCATATTAAATGTTTCACCATTTACCCCAGCGAAAATAAATTAGCTAAACATACTGGAAATAAAAACACACACATACTTTTATTACTTAAAAAAAAAATACATAAATACAAACTTCAATTTCTTAATAGGAATCAAATAGGGTATGAAGAAAATGAAACGAAATGGCCTGTATTTATGGGCAAAATTTTGGTCTCGACGTCGCGACATTCTAACCCTTGCGTGTCGCGACTCACCAACTAATTACACGTGTCACACGAAATGTTGGGCATTGCGACACTGAAGATCTTTGGCGTCATGACGCGATATATAGTAGATGACGCGTGTCGGCGAAGGAAACTTTCAGCGCTTGATAGTGATGGCATCGCAACGCTTGATGTCTTATGCGTCGCGACGCTCATAGCCTATGCGTCACGATGCACTGTGAAATTCCCATTTTGCCCTTATTTGTTCCATATTTCATCGTTTTTATTCCATTGAGTCTCGATTTTATTTTTATCTGCAAAATAAACCAAAAACACATCAAAACGTTCATAAAACTCGAGAAACATATAAAATATTAAGTTAAATGGGCGGTAAATATTTATATATTTTCCGCTCATCAATGGACGACCGAATATGTTCGGATTATTATTATTTCTATCTACGGCAATGAAAATGCAACTTCGAATTTTTAGTGGAATAACGTGAAGTTAATAATTCAGAACATTTAGTTAATGAGATTAATTAATATTTTGAGATTATTGGAGCTTGAAACTGTAGGTCCATTTGGTCCCCGTACTAGCTCGATTAACTATAGCAAACCTAATATAATTGTATTGTCTAATTATGTATTCACATAATATTTATATATTATTAATGAGATGAATAATATAATTTGTCACAAATGAAAACTATGTTAAATTAGTTTAAGTTAATGTTTTCTAGAATTCTTTGATTATGAGATAATCAAACCATGATTATAAGATAATCAAGTTACTAATAATTATTAAATAATTAATACATCATAAATAAGATGATTACATCATTATTATGATAATGATAAATGAGTCATCATAGAGACAAGAACACATGGCCTCATACGCTCTCCAAATGTTTAAGTCCAAGGTTAGGTATGACCTATTGCCTTTGTTTTGTCATTTTTTATTGCTTCTTGTGCTTTTGCAAGGCATCCACTTAAGTGTGTTTGCCATTACTAGAAAAACATAAGAAGCTCAATGACAAGAGTAGTTGGCTTTGGTGGAATCTTTTCTCTACCATTTCTACTCAATTGTTGAGTGTGTTTGCCATTACAAGGAAAACATTGATAGCTTGGAGACAATAGTAGTTGGCTTTGAGAGAATATAATCTCTATCATCTCCATTCTTTGGAAGAGAGTGAAAATTATACATCATTCACACAAGTGCATGTGAGAGAGCTCTAGCAAAAACACAATAGTTGTGAGAGAGTTCAAAAATCCAGAAGTTTTGTTTGATCAATTGTTGAGTGAAAATAAAATTTTTCTCAGGTGTTGAGAAGTAAGAAAACTTACTCAAATATTGAGAGAAAGTTTTCTAAAAGCCAAATACAAATTGTGACAACATTTTTCTCTAAAAAAAAAGTTTAGAGTTTAATCCTTGTGAGTGAAGCACACACTTCGGCTTGTTGGTTTCGAGTCATAGTTCGGAAGATCGGGTAGTTGATCATAGTATCAGATCGTAAAGGAAATAAATCTACAACAACGAAGTTTATTCACTGCAAGGAGTAAATATCAGTAGTTGCTTGGTTTCATCAAAAGAGAAAGGTGAAAAAAATTTCAAGGTCGGTTCGGGTGCCTATTACCGCTTTCGCTGCGTTTCTCGGGAAAGACATTCCCTTCACCTTATTCATTGTTCTTATGAAGACCAGCTAGTAGATATATTCACCAAGCCATTGCCAAAGGAAAGATTTGAAAGGTTGAAGAAAAAATAAATGTTTCCTTAATGTCAATGAGGAGTGTTGAGATATTGGCATATAAGGTGCAAAGTATCTGGAATATTTTCAGGAAGTTAGTTGCTAATAAATAGCCTAGAATCAGCTTATTTCATTATTTGATATTTGATTTGTTAGTTAAGATAATGTGATGTAATAGCTCATTGATCTTAGCATCAAGTTAAGCAAACTTTACTATCACAAACTAATATAAATAGCTTGTCTCATATCAATAAAATTTATGCCAATTCAAATCCTTTTTATATTCCTCTGCATTTCAAACTCTTTTTTTTTTTTTTGGAAACGATGGAAACCCCGCCACCAAACCATCCATTATGGGCCGCGGCGCAGGTAAAACCACCGGCTGTCACAGGCTCTTACAAGAAGTGCACCCCCTGGATTCGAACCCAAAACCCCAAGGTGAGATCCTGGACCCTACACCACCAAGCCACACCCCTTGGGGACGCATTTCAAACTCTGCTGTAGCTTAAATTCAAATCCAACAGTACCCAAACCGATATCTATTCTTACCTGCTGAAGAAATACTTTTTAAATGCAATTTTCTAATTTATAGTTTCTTTCTCCTTTGTTACCCATGTCCTGATCACATGACGTTTCTTGATGAGTCAACTAGAGGCAGAAAACTGTAAGTGGTCGTGTATGTTTGGAGAAGTGGAAGTTCCAGCAGAAATTATAGCTGGTGGTGTTCTTCGTTGCCATGCTCCTGTGTTACATGTTCCAAGAGGTTGGCATGTAGCGAAGTGCGAGAGTTTGAATATCGAGCCTGCCATATCCCAGATGTGGATGCTGTGGATGATTGTGTCGATATCACAAGTGAAAATCTCTGTATGCGATTTGGAAAGTTATTGTGTCTGACTTCTGTCAGTACTCCAAATTATGATCCTAGCAGTCTGAGTGATATTTCTGAATTGAACAGTAAGATCAGTTCATTTCTGAAAGAAGAAAATGATGATATGGACCAGAAGTTAAAACTTACTTCAGAGGAGAGATTTTCATAAGGAGAGGTAAAGGAGAAGCTTGTGCAAAATCTACTAAAGGAGAAGTTGCATGCATGGCTCTTGCAGAAGGTGGCTGAAAGTGGAAAAGGCCCTAATATGTTAGATCAGGGTGAACACTTTTGTTAACCATTTCAGATATTATGAAGTCATCATGGAATTGGGCATGGGCAGCCCGCAACTAGTTAGAGATGGCAAAAAGGTTCTGATCTGACCCAGATCCCCACGGGTCAAGATGATTCGGATTTGGGTGGCGGAATTCTAATCCTTCACTTCACGGATCTGGATCCACAGATTATAAATCCTTGGTTTTTGGTGATTCCAGTGTTGATCCTGGATACAACAACCGTCTTGCAACTACCATGAAGGGTAATTCAGTATTATAAAATCCTTATTGTATAAGGAATTGAAAGACTTTTCCTTTTTTTTTTTTTTTAATTACTTGGATAAATATAAATATTAAATAAAATCCTTATCAAATTAGGATAATTATTTTAGTGTTATTAGGGTTAGGAAGTTCATGTTATAAATAAACGAGTCCTGCCTGCATTACATACATGCGTTTGATTATTATTATTATTATTATTCTGTGAGAATCCGTAATTGCTTTGATTCAATAATGCCTTCTAAATATAAAGTTTTTTATGATTACTGGATGGGAACCGAAGAATATGAGTTTAATGCTGGTGATGATGAATCAAAACCATTGCTTAAATATAAGATGCACCCAGATTCTTTTTACGACATAGAATGGCTATCAAAAGTTTTGGAGATTCCGTTGAGATTGAAGTGGATAAGTTGTCGTCTCCGGCAGCTCACACATTAGTCTGTGATGAGCTACTCATCTTTCTTACTGATTTCGCAACTGAAAATACACGCGCAGAGATTGCCGGTAGCATAGTTTCTAAATCGCATCAACTTATAACTGATGAAGAAGGTAACAACAACAAGTCTTTCTTGATTTCCATAGAGATTGAAGTCAGAACTGTTATATATTTAGATGATAATGACATGAATGCGGTGGAAGAATACAAGCGAACGGAACTGACTAAAAAAAGACTTGTGCTAAGGGCTCTAGTAGATACTAGAACATTTGACTGTAATAGTATCAAAGATTTTATTGAAGATGACGAACGTTGTGCGATTTGTTTTGAGGACTATTTGATGATGATGATCAGTAGTAGTAGTAGTAGTTCAGGATCAGAATCAGGGATGATGATTTATATTCGATGTTCATTTGAGCTGGGTTTGTATGAGAATATGATCAGAAGAGGATCATCAAATTATAAGCTTGACATAATGCAATTTCCATGTTCTCACCAGTTTCATGCAAATTGCATCATCAGGTGGTTTAAAAAGAGTAAATCATGCCCTCTCTGTCGCTTTGAGATTCCCTCCATTGATACTTTGGCTGCTATTCTTGAGTTGTTTTATTTGTTGTAATTGTCACACTCATCTCCTCTCCTCAAGTATAATATTATAGCTAGCGGTGACAGGAACTCGTGAAACTTGCACACTAATAATTCGTCTCTGTAATAAAATACTCAACCTGTAACGTAACATCAATTCTTATGCTGTTTTGAATCAGAATCATTTGTAAATAAATGTGGATTTTATTTTTTGTGTTTTAATTTTCATCATCATATTCTTATGCTGTTTGAGGTTTTTTGTGTTTTAATTTTCATCATCATATTCTTATGCTCAAGAGTGACGTGTGAGGTTTTTTGTATCAAAGTTTATAATCTTTGTAAATTTTATTCAAGTAGTAATAAAATAAGGTTTTTTCCTCATACACACTCTTCAATGGCTATAAGAATCAGAAGTTTTAGTTATATATTGGAGTCATAAAATCGAAGAACATAATTCGGTTTGGAAAAATTATCAAAAATCTATTTTGAGCATATCATCAGCTTGTTGATGTTGAGACGAGTACGGTAATCTTTTTTAACGATCAAACGAAGACTGGAGCAAGCCACATGGGCCTCCACGCGCCAGCTGAAGGTTGAAGACGACCACGTCAGCTGCCATGTCAACGCCGAGTAATCAGCCATGTGGCGCTGACATAAGTAATTATTGTTGTGATTCTCTTATGACTGAATAATATTTTGTAAGAAAAAATAAATAATCTCAATTACTACTTGAATAAAATTTACAAGTATTATAAAATTTCTATAAAAAAACTTATACACTAACTATTCTCTCTAAGCTATGTTACTTGAAATTTACACTCTAAGCTCTCTTACTTATCTCTTACTTATGCAAAATTTAGAAGCTCTTATCGAAATAGCCATTATTAGTTTTTTTTTTTTTTATTAATCCATTCTAGCCATCAAACTCCATTTTTCCCAAATAGCCATTTTTAGACCCAACAGAATTTATTCGACTAATTGATTAATAAAAACATGACTACTTTCATATATATATTTATACTAGTTTTTACTCGTGCCTACGGCACGGTATTACAGTATTTGACCCGTGTCGTAGGCACAGTGTTACAGTTTTGGCCCGTGCCTACGGCACGATGTTACAGTATTGGCTCGTGCCTACGGCACGGTGCTACAGAATTAAATGATTTTATTTTTTAATTAAATGATGCCCGTGCCTACGGCACGGTGTTACAGTATTTGGTCGTGCCTACGGCACGGTGTTACAGAATTAAATGATTTTATTTTTTAATTAATGATTTTATTTTAACTTTCTATTTTTTAATTTGAAAATTTTTGACAATTTCCATCAATCAATTCACTCTCTTTCCTCCAATTACCAATGAAATGATCTGGGCCGTCAATTAAGCCACATAAGAGAGCCGTTGGATACACTCTCTTTCCTCCAACACCATTCTCCTTTATTATATAGATATATACTAGTTTTTGTCCGTGCCTACGGCACGGTGTTACAGTATTTGGCCCGTGCCTACGGCACGACATTACAGTATTTGCTCGTGCCTACGGCACGGTGTTACAGAATTACATGATTTTATTTTTTATTAAATGATGTCTGTGCCTACGGCACGGTGTTACAGTATTTGGCCGTGCCCACGGCACGATATTACAGTATTTGCCCTTGCCTACGGCACGATGTTACAGAATTAAATGATTTTATTTTTTAATTAATGATTTTATTTTAACTTTCTATTTTCCATCAATCAATTCACTCTTTTTCCTCCAATTACCAATGAAATGATCTTGGCAATCAATTAAGCCACATAAGAGAGCCGTTTGATACATTCTCTTTCCTCCAACACCATTCTATAAAAATATTATAATTTTCCAAATTTTTGATGTCAAATATGAATAAAGTGATAATTTTATGTGAATAAATAAGTATAGATTAAAATACAAATAAAAACAATTATACGTGGAAGTGGACAGGAAAGGGAACAGAGCCAGTTTTGACTTTTGACTTGAGTTGATAAATATCAATGAAGTGAGAGTTTTTGTCTGAAAATTCAATTTCGGCGGCGATCTTTGAAACCTTACCAAATTCCAAAATCACTCATTTTATTTGCAAAATCATACTCGCAGCTCCTCTTGACTTATGAACTGATGGTGCCCTAAGTCAGCTTTACAAAAACATCATCATCATTCATTTGACACTCTCTGCTAATGGCGGAGACTCGACGCTTTGCTCTTGCCAATCAATTGGGTAATCAAGTTTTGTTTTGTTTTGTTAAATTTTTTTTTGATTGTTTTATTTATTAACTGTTTAGATTTAATTTAATTGCAGATATAGAGCAAATATTGATAGAAGCACAGCATAGATGGCTACGTCCAGCTGAAATTTGTGAAATTTTGCGCAATTATAATAAATTCAGTATTGCCCCTGAGCCTCCTAATACGCCTCCAAGTATGCTTTTTTTTCATTTCCAGTTAATTTATTTTTTAAATCTTTATTATTAGTTTGTAGTTTGCAAATGGTAATCTCGATTGTATTTAGTGAAAGTTGTGATTAATTTGATGTTGAATTTCATTGCAGTGATTGTCATATCTGTTTCTTATGAATCCCTTATATGTTGCATCGATTTTCCTAGAGCCCAACACTAGAGAATGTCGCTATTTTTTTTCTTAATTTAAGTTAATTTTCCAATTTTAGATGATTTGCCTCGAGTTTATTAGTTGTTTCATGTTTCAAACTTGTGTCCTTAGAGCTACCTCTGTTTTAATTCATAATCCCTTTTTCTTTTCTTTTTTATTTAAACTTGTCTGCATCAGCTATCAGCTATTCTGTAATAAATTTATAAATTCTGAATAGCTTTTAGATAATGAAGTGGATTGATGCTAAGGGTTGAGTTTGTTGGTCAATTTTAAAAAGCATCAATGTGGGGCATGGTTAGTGGTGCTAAGGAGATCTTGACTTGAGTTGCATTTCTGATTTCAGATGGTTCACTTTTTCTTTTTGATCGGAAGGTGCTGAGGTACTTTAGAAAAGATGGTCATAGTTGGAGGAAGAAAAAAGATGGAAAGACAGTGAAGGAAGCTCATGAGAGACTCAAGGTGAGTACAAATATTGATAAATTGTTGTTCATTTTTGTGATGACAAGTCTCACTCTAATAAGTTGATTGTAAGAGATTTAATTTGCAACTGTATAATGACAAGTTTAGTGTACATAGTACATTATGGTATAGGGATTAATTGTTCGTTTAAATTAGGTTGCTCTTTAGTCTTTTATATTGAAGAAAAGTGTGTTCTTTCAGGCTGGGAGTATTGATGTGTTGCATTGCTACTATGCCCATGGAGAAGAAAATGAAAATTTTCAAAGGCGCAGTTATTGGATGCTTGAAGAGTAAGTCCTTGATGTTTGATTTGTTATTGTTCAGCTACATTAGCATTATGTTACACAGACACACTCTCTTTGTCTTTCTATCTATGAGCAACATCGGAAAATTTTTGTTTGGTTCTCATTTGTTTGCTACCTAATTGACAACCACTGCAGGGAACTCTCACACATCGTTCTTGTCCACTACCGAGATGTAAAGGTTAGACCTTTTTCTATATTCTCTTCGTTTTTCTGTGCTTAATCAGTCATCTGAATTTTTAAGTACACAGAACCTGGTTTGGTGATAAAAGTTCAAGAAGTTTATGTTTTTGTAACTTACCGTAGTATTTATCAATATGATGACCGTCACTTCTTGCTGGAAAGGAATTCAACATCAATTGTTTAATACTGTTGGTATTTTCCGTGGTATTTTCGGCTGGCTATTGTGCCGTCGTGGCCCTTGCAGATTGGCATATATAGAACCACTTTTTTATATTATTATCGCTGCATTTTTGGTGCTCTTAAGAGTTCTATTGTTGTGGTTGTTATATTTTTTCTTCATTTTCTTAATTCTGCTAAACATATTTCAGGGAAATAGGACAAATTATAACCGCATTAAAGTGGCTGAAGGAACTACTCCATGTTCCCAAGAAACTGAAGAAACTACACCCAGTTCTGAGGTAGAAGGCTCTCTGTCTTCAAATTTCCATCCTAACCGTTTCCAAGTGCCTTCTCAAACTACAGATACGACAAGTCTGAACAGTGCTCAGGCATCAGAGTATGAGGATGCTGAATCAGGTGCATTTGTTGTTGATGCATCTCAGTTTGCAATTATACTATGAATCACTAGTGTTACGTAATTTGGGAAATAAGATAAAGCTTTGATGATGATGAATTTTCTTGATCTTATAAATGAGGACGATACTTGATGCAGTGTATAATAACCAAGCCAGTTCCAGATTCCACTCTTTTCTTGATCCACAGCAGCCTGTGATGGAGAAGATAGATACAGGACTCGCTAATCCTTATTACCCCTCATCGTTTACAAGTAAATTAGTTGTTACATTGCATTATTCTCCCAAATTATTTGCTGCTCAGTATATCTGTTTTTTCATTGGTTACTGATTTTTTTTTCATGAGATGACATACCCATTTTAGTAATGCTCTTGAATTGCTAACAGATAATTACCGAGGAAAGTTCTCAGTTGGCTCCGGGGCTGATCTTATTTCAGCCGCTCAAGCAGATAAAAGTGGGGATTCTAATAATGCTGGATTGACATATGAGCCACATAAAAACCTTGATTTTCAGTCATGGGAGGATGTCTTGCAAAATTGTTCGCAAGGAGTTGGATCTCAGGCATTTTATCCATCGACGTCTTCAACTCAGCCTGACACACTGGGAGACTTTTCTAAACAAGGGCATGACATACTGGGAGAGCTTTTAACCAATAGCTTTGGTGAACGGAAAGAGTTTGGGAGTCACCTACAGACCCGAGGGGCGTGGCAGGTATGGAGTGACACTACTTGTGTGGTATATATTATCACATCAATATTTAAATTTCAGATGAGGTGGTACTTTCTGAGATCAAGAACTTTTGTTTGCCATAGTTTCGTGGTTGGTTGAAAGTCTGGAAAAGTCTTGCTGTATACAAATTACAAAGTGTAGAAAGCTTTCATGCTTATAATGTATTTTTGCTTTCTAAATATTGTGGTAACTTCACAGCAGTGAATCTTTCATTAATCAATGTTCTAGTTTTTGACTACTTAATTTTAACAGGATATGCCATTATAGATTTAATGCTATTCTGCAATATAATGCTATTCTGCAATATAATTCTTCACAACTTAATCTAATGCTAGTTTTTGAAACAATTCTGCAACAATTGATTTAGCATTAGTCTTTGAAACAATTCGTAAATTTTACATGTTAATAGAAGTTCCATGTACATTACATCCATGCCAAGAGTATTGAATTTTTTTTATTTGTTTTTTTAAAATCAATTATTTTCTTTCAGACTAATTTTCCTTATAAGCAGACCTCTCAAAATGATTCTTTGCATTTATCCAACTGGCCCATGGATCAGAAGGTATATTCGGACTCAGTGCATGATCTTGCTTCACGATGTCGTGAACAAGAAGCAGCTCATGATCGTTTACTTGATTCTTTTCAGCCTTCCCATGCACATCCCAACATGCAAAATGATCCTCATGTACAGCTTCCGAATCCAGAACTTGGACATGTTCTGAAATCAGAACCAGTGACAAATTTGACCCTAGACGGGAAATCCATCTACTCTTCTGCTATAAAACAGCATCTGTTGGAAGGTTCTTCAGAGGAAGGTCTGAAGAAGATTGACAGTTTCAACCGCTGGATGAGCAAAGAACTAGGAGATGTAAAAGAGTCGAATCTGCAGTCCAGTTCTGGGGCCTACTGGGAGACTGTTGAAAACGAAAATGGTGTTGATGATTCCGGCATCTCCTCTCAGGCGCACTTGGATACCTATATGCTGAGCCCTTCCCTTTCCCAAGATCAGCTCTATAGTATTATTGATTTCTCACCAAACTGGGCATACGTGTCCTCAGAAGTCAAGGTATTCATCAATTTATCATTCCATTTCTCATGCAACAATGTTAACTAAGCTTTAGGTGTCTCAGCGAATTTATAGTTAGGAAATTAACTGAGTACCCAAACCGATAGCTATTCTTACCTGCTGAAGAAATACTTCTTAAATGCAATTTTCTAATTTATAGTTTCTTTCTCCTGTGTTACCCAGGTCCTGATCACAGGACGTTTCTTGATGAGTCAACAAGAGGCAGAAAACTGTAAGTGGTCATGTATGTTTGGAGAAGTGGAAGTTCCAGCAGAAATTGTAGCTGGTGGTGTTCTTTGTTGCCATACTCCTGCACAAAAGGTTGGAAGGGTTCCATTTTATGTTACATGTTCCAATAGGTTGGCATGTAGCGAAGTGCGAGAGTTTGAATATCGAGCCTGCCATATCCCAGATGTGGATGCTTTGGACAATTGTGTGGTTATCACAAGTGAAAATCTCTGTATGCGATTTGGAAAGTTATTGTGTCTGACTTCTGTCAGTACTCCAAATTATGATCCTAGCAATCTGAGTGATATTTCTGAATTGAACAGTAAAATCAGTTCATTGCTGAAAGAGGAAAATGATGATTGGGACCAGATGTTAAAACTTACTTCAGAGGAGAGATTTTCATCAGAAGAGGTAAAGGAGAAGCTTGTGCAAAAGCTACTAAAGGAGAAGTTGCATGCATGGCTCTTGCAGAAGGTGGCTGAAGGTGGAAAAGGCCCTAGTATGTTAGATCAGGGTGGCCAAGGAGTGCTACATTTTGCAGCTGCTCTTGGCTATGATTGGGCCCTAGAACCCACAATTGTTGCAGGTGTAAATATCAATTTCCGCGATGTGAATGGATGGACTGCACTTCATTGGGCAGCATATTGTGGCAGGTGAGCACCTTTACAAGTTTTCTTGCTTGTTTCTTCGGAAGTAAACTTTGCCAGAGTTGCATTAAGGACTACTAAATGACTCCGTATTACAGGCTAGTCTTTGGCATTAAGAATAACAGCATAGTAAAGAAATAACAAATAACACAAGAAGGGCTACTAAAAGGAAGTGGTCCCTCAACTATGCTGCGCATGCATAAATTGTTAAAGCAGGGAATTTGGATCCTAGATATATATGAAATTATTGGAAGAAAATTATTCATGTCATAAAGCTCAAAGAAGTTATAAAAGAAACGATTAAGTGGTAATTATTAGTCTAATAATTTGATTCAGTTTTTTTCTCGGTATCTTCTCACTTGAATTTCTTCTGATACCAGAGAGCGCACTGTTGCTTCCCTCATCTCTCTCGGTGCTGCTGCTGGAGCACTATCTGATCCAACTCCCAAATATCCTTTAGGCCGTACACCTGCTGACCTTGCTTCCTCCATTGGACACAAAGGAATCGCTGGTTATCTTGCAGAATTGGATTTGAGATCCGCCCTTTCAGCTATGGATTTAAATAAAAAGGATGGTAATGTAGCAGAAGTTACGGGAGCAACAGCAGTTCAGACAATTCCTCAACAACGTCCTACTCCTGTCAGTGATGGGGATCTGCCATATGGATTGTCAATGAAGGACTCATTAGCTGCTGTCCGTAATGCTACACAAGCAGCTGCTCGTATTCATCAAGTGTTCCGTGTGCAGTCCTTCCAGAAAAAGCAGTTGAAAGAGTATGGCAATGATACATTCGGAATTTCAGATGAGCGTGCTCTTTCACTTGTTGCAGTCAAGACCCACAAGCAAGGTCATCATGATGAGCCTGTGCGTGCTGCTGCTGTACGAATACAAAATAAATTCCGTAGTTGGAAGGGTAGGAAAGATTTCTTGACAATCCGGCAGCAAATTATAAAAATTCAGGTTCATATCAATTGTGGCTCTTCTCTCATGGTTTTCTAGCTACTGCAATTTTCTTTTCTAAGCATTTACTACTTAAACTTCGATTAATAATCTATTTTTCTTGATGAAAATCAGCTTCTTAAATTCTAACTTAAATCTTTCGTGGGTTGTAGGCGCATGTAAGAGGCCACCAGGTCAGGAAAAACTATAAGAAGATAGTATGGTCTGTAGGAATTATGGAGAAAGTTATCTTGCGCTGGAGACGAAGAGGAAGCGGTTTGCGTGGATTTAAATCAGAGGCGCTTACAGCGAGTTCCAGCATACAAGCCACATCCTCAAAGGATGATGACTATGATTTCCTGAAAGAAGGCAGAAAGCAAAAAGAAGAAAGGTTGCAGAAGGCTCTCGCCAGAGTGAAGTCCATGGTTCAATATCCAGAGGCAAGAGATCAATATAGTAGACTGCTGAATGTTGTCAATGAGATCCAGGAAACAAAGGTAAATAAATTCTTCACATTTCCTCACCATTGGCCTTCTTCATTAGGCAATAGATGTTTCAGAGTACATCCTTTCCTTTACATCATAAAACGATTATTATTATTTTTTTTTAATATGACTCACTCGCATATTGTTAATTAACTTAAAAACGGAATTTGGCAGGCCATGGCTCTGAACAATGCAGAAGAAACAGCTGATTTTGATGATGACCTGATAGATATTGAAGCACTACTGGATGATGACATTTTCATGCCTGCTGCTTCTTAAAGAGTTGATGGAATCAATGGTTTCATTAAACTAATGTTGTTGTAAAATCTATTTCTGTATCGTATTTATTAGGTTTATCAAAATTCATTAGGGCTAAACGTTGCGACTTCCTAATCACATAATCAACTCTTTACACAATTGTCATGGTTTCGTTTGCATAATATATGCTGTACCTTAATTGTAAATGTATATTAATTAGTTCATAAGCTTTAGCTTTTGATCCTCAGTAGTTTCACACTGGTACCTTTTATTCACTTAGTCCATAACCTTGGGTACCCCCCAGGAGAAATTATACTCGGTACACAAACAAGAAGACCAGAAATAAAGTACCTTTCAAAATAATTTTGAAAGCAATTCCAATTCCAATTGCATTGCATTATGCTTTTCTAGTGCTAATAGAACATTCTCAGCCATAGAAGAAGAATATAAACCCTCTTGTGAAAATTCTCACACACCATATACACTGCAGCTCCTTTTCCTCTTATTTCTGAACCCAAAAATACAAAAAAAAAAAAAACAAACAAATTAATAATAAATGGATAGTGTGCTTCCACCATCCACACTGTACATGTAAACCACTTGAGTATATATTCCCTCGACAACCAGTTTCATATCATTGATGGCTCTTTCTACGGGCTGAATAAGGCAAAAGAAACCAGAATAATAAACATAGACAACAGAAGAGAAATTAGTCAGGAAGATTAGAGCCAAAGCCAGCCCCTTCTCTACTCAGATCTTGTTACTAACAGCACCAAGGCTTTCATAGAACAAGATGTACCCATGATCCGTATTACTCGAATATTCTTGTGCTGATCCAAAAAATGTCTGCACGGCAGACTCATCGATTATCTCCACATTCTCATCATCGAAAAATAACCAGTGGTTATGGCTTTTCACAAGACTGACATAGTGCCCATGGTTCGGCCCAAGGCCCACATGGATGACTACAGCAAATAGTGAATACTCGATATCTGCATCTTCCACGGTGTTGCTAAGCTTCAGCTCAAGCGGAAAGACAACCCGGTAAGATAGCTTCTTGTAACGTCCCAGCTGCTCAATGTATTTGAATCGCTTTAGATGGATGACCAGTATGTGAGGAGATTTCTTTATCTTCATCCTCTTCTGCGCTTCTTGCAAACTGCAAGACGGTGAAAAAGATCAACGATTAGCTACTATCCAGTAATGGTTTAACCCCATATAAGAAGTGACACTTTCCGATCCCTAATAACAAAAGTTCTCTATCTTAAGTAATAATTCCATATGGCCTTTATTTGTAATTGGTGGAGGCCACTTCGTAGGTCTGATAAATAGTTAAATGGAAGCAAGCTTGTATGGCTGCATCTAAATGCACAGAACTTAAATGAAGTCAATCAAACTACTATCCAAGTGTAGAAAGTGTTCATAAATCATACAACAACAAAGCAAAATAATAATTCTTTACCTCTAATGCAGCTAGTTCTACAAAGAGCAATATCCGTCACCCCATTAAATATAGCAAGATCTTTTAATTTCTTAGAATACACCAGCTACTTGAACGACCTTTGGACATTTAATTGCATACTCAAAGATTAATTGCACCTAGTACAAAAGTTTACTACAGCAACATCAGGATTAGATCACATATGATGCCCAGATCCTTCGAGTTTAATAAATATCCAAAATAAATGACATAATAATTTGTCATTTAGAAATGACAAATATTACGATTGCTCTAAAAGTTTTGTGCTGTTGAACCACCAAAAGGAGAGGAAAAAAAAAAAAAAAAAACCCCATTTCACCACCTAAACAGTCACTAAAGTGAAAATAAATAAATAAATAAAGGTATATGAGCACAATGGCAGCCTAAAACTGAGAAGAAAAATTGGACTAAACCACCTGATCCAAATCAGACAGAAACACATAGTCAT
This sequence comes from Zanthoxylum bungeanum, assembly GCA_019454045.1. Lineage (NCBI taxonomy): Eukaryota > Viridiplantae > Streptophyta > Magnoliopsida > Sapindales > Rutaceae > Zanthoxylum > Zanthoxylum bungeanum. Next base: position 54,238 of record SKCR01044073.1, read on the forward strand.
GAGTAATATCATACAATAAAATACAAGTAATATCGATAACTGTGGATTTGCAAATTAAGAATAAGTATGAATCACCAACCTGCAGCATTTATCACAGAAAAATTTGTCCTCGGCATTCAATGTCTCTGTGGAGCTAAAATTTTTCAAGCAGCTTGTTATGGAACTATTTTGTTCAATATCAAGACTCAAGTCAAAAAAAGTTTCATCCCTAGCTGTAACTGTCTCGCATCGCAAGCACCTTGTCTCATTGGTAAGAATTCCCTGACAAAAGTAGCAATAAAAAGATCAGCATCTACAATTCTGCTAATCGGTAGAACACAAATATCAGCAAAGCTAAATGATATATGGTTGGCATTCGACAATCCTATTATATGAATTGGAGAATAAGCAATACCTGAAAATTTTTGTGCACCCATGTAACAAATGGTTCTTTTCGAACACCATTTGCCTGACCATTTGTTGGCCCATTTGCAGTATTTTCAGATGGTGAAGAACTTTCTGGATCGCTTTTTGCAGTTTCCTCTTTCTCCAGAATGTCAACAAGTTCATTGAGCAAGAAATTCAAGAATTCATGAGCATCCTACCCACAAAAGAAGGAATCGAAGAGATAAATATTTATTCCCTTCTATGTCTTCTGGATAATGAGAAAAATGCAAATCCAAGTGTTACGCTAATACACCCAAGCAAAAAATAGCCAACAATATGTTGGATTGTTACATGAGACAAGGCCTGCAGTGATATTGTAAGAGAAAAGGTACAGGCTATTGTACTTTTTATAATGTCACGAAATTCATTTTGGGGCCATTTAGTCAAACCTCATCCAGTATCTTACAGCTAGAGGCAAGTATGACAGATTGTCAATCCCCTACAAGGTTTGTGTGGGATTATATCCAGTTATCCACATACAATTGCATTGTTGTGCAATGGCCAAAAAACTGTTATTTAGTACTATAAATTTTCCAAATTTGAACACCATGCTTAACTACTCCAATTGGCATGCCACCATTCTAAAATGGCATGCTGAATCTTAGAGATTCCACATCTTTTACGGCATGTACACTAGCTCATTTAAAGCATTCACCGGAAAATAACATTTGAAATAAAAAAGATCCTAGATATCGACCACATGACTTATGATATCATAAGAGTATAAATTCGAATTCCCAAATGATGTTCCATATCATCTGCTAAACTCCAATTTCTCTAAAATGATGATACATCCGAGTAGAATGTTCTCTAAAGAAAACTTCTTCAAAGTAGTTTAATTTTCATTTTTATCTACTTCTACCAACAACATAGCAATTATCAGTATTAGCGCTGACAGAACCCTAGAGAATAATTGCCTATACAAGCAGCTCAACTAGTGTAACTAGAAAGTCATAGATTCATTCACCAGTAATCTTTTAATATATATATATATACACACACCAAATTTCTATTAAAACTGTAAGCTTGCATCTAAATAATTTAGTATAATCAGATGTCACAATAAACTAGCCCCCAAGTGATTGCAGTGATGATGCCAATCTCCAACAGGGTATTTAAGCTTTGGATGCATGATAACAGATCATTTTCACTGTTCCTAATAACAGCAACTTTCGCTGTACTATCTCTGGCATCCTTAGCCTTCTGATGTAAATGCCACAATCCCCAGAAAAAGACTCATTATATCAGTTATGGATAATAACGCACCTGATGCATGTAGCTTCGAAAAAGCTCATTCTGTTTCTTCAACCTCTGTACAAAGCGCTTCGGAGCGATGACACCTGTTTTCTTCTTCTGAGAACTTATCTACATAAAAGAACAATCAACTGTTGGCCTACATGCCATGATTTGATTCCAGAATTTCATTTTTTAAAAGAGAGAGTGAGAAACAGAGAAGTAAAATAATTAAATCAAAAAAATCGATTACATTAATGAAACATTAACTTATTAAGCACGGTGCAACAAAGGTGAAATTTATATATGGAACAAACTCCAAATGCAGCAGTTTACAGGCTAACAGTAATGTCTTAAAAAATACCACAAATATTTTCAAAATAAATAAACTTATAAACAAAAACTTCAATTGATATCTTTTCTAATGAAAACATGAAAAGAAGCATGTGAAATCAGTGATCACAAGACAGGAAGGCAGACCCATCCAGAAGAAGAATGAATAGGTAAGATTTTAAGGCTTTCCATTCACATCATAAACAAATGTGGCTAAACCGCTATGAAAACTGCCTCAAATTGAAATACAAGTAAGAAAAAGAAACTTTGTTTTGAATAAAGGAAAACTGGGAAGCCGCTGTTAGACATAAACGATCCACTTTCTTGTATTCTTTCCCTCATTAAAAAATTTTCTCGTTTCTTATCCACCAAAAAACAAAGTAAGAAATAAAAAACGTAATCAGCATGTCGTGCATCATCTAATGGCTGGACAAGACAGCTCTCACTGAAAACAGTAAGAATAAAATACTAGAGCAAAGTTTCCTTCTGAAAGTAAGATTTCTGGGTAATCTGACAGGTATCCATGAATTTTATCATATCATGTTCTTCAAAGAAGTTAGTTCAAGCAATAACAGTCTTCATGTGCTAACCACCTAAGTAGAAATCTTGATTAGTTACCTACAAAATCATAATGATTACATCAAGATGACAATTATTGAGCAACCCAACGCTACAAATTTGCATCTCCCTCGTCATGAAAAATGAAGGTGACACAAAAACCATCAACCTTATGCTGTTCATAACGTAAAGCTGAACATAGAATAAGAAAGAATTTTAAGCAATCCCAGCTCATAAATAAGAGTATGGATTGTTTTAAATATAGGCGCAATGTTGCCGCACTTACACATACATAAACTATTCTGTAATAACAGGGATATTTTACATTTTCGATAAACAAGACAAGATTTGTATGTTAAAAAAGATGGAATTGATTCCGTGGAAATTAGTAGATAATCTAACCTAAGTGGGAGCACAATGGAACAACAGCACCAAAAGCCTGACAGGCCTAACTAGTAGGAATCTTACCTGTGTAAATAAGTCTACCAAGCACGTCAAGAGATTCTCCTCAGCATCCCCAATGTTCTTATTATTTGAGTAATACTCTAGCAATTGTTCACGAAATGGAACACAAAAATAAAGCGCCTGCAAAGAAATCATAAATTCAAAATAAGAAATTAAACAAATAATTCATCAATATTGGAACAGTACTCTAAAACAAGGAGGGGGTGGGGGTTTAAAATGTATCAACATAATAGATATAGACACAGGATGTTGCTATCGAGACATAAGATATCAATTAATTACAAATTTACAGGCATTAAAAATCTTGGTACAGCCCTACACTGTCAACTATAAAGTGGGATGGACATGCATATTACATGACATATTTTATAATACTTGTAACTTACATGCATATTAAATGGCATGGACATAATATGTGAAAGCAAAAGCTTTATATTCGAACTGAGTGCGTAAAGCTCAATAAAAACAATACCAAATAATTCCACTTTTTTAGGTAGCCAATATCAAATAAAATTCTTAAATCTTGATAGCAACCATTTCAGAGATTAAAAATATAATTCAACCTATTAAGCCACCAATAATACATTAAACTAACCTAATTTGACAGATAACCTGGTTACATGAAACATTAATACTTACTAAACAAAACTAATCACAGTCACAACTATATAGAAAAAGAGCTAATTCTTTCTCACCCATCTTTTAAACCCCAATCCATCATTTTCTTGCATACATTTCTTACGTCTGCTATAATTACCCAAAAACAACAACAAATAAAATAAAATAAACAAATGGTTTTCATTTATCTACCAGACAGCAAAATGATACTAAAACGACCATGATTCAAGATTGATTAAAGTAGACAATCAGTTAAATCTAATTGAACTTATATTTTTTAAACAGCCAGAAACGACAGCTTCTTGGTCAAAACAAAAGTCAAAATTGAAAGAAAAAAGATACAAATAATCAGAAACTATTCCATCAACTACAAAATTACAAACTAAATTTATCAATTAATCAAAATATACTTCAAATTCTAAATCGCGATAAATATATATAAGAGCTAAGGATCAAAACGCGGCGTTTAAACCTGCAAAACGCTGTTACAATAGCAAGTGTTGCCGAAATTCTCAAGGCCAAAGTAGCGCTCGCCTTCGGGGAACTGGTCGCCGAGAGCTTTCTCGAGTTTAGAGCCCGCAGCACCCATCGGCGACACGTCAACACACTTGAGTATTAGATTTTCTTAACTCGCTCCGATTCAACTCAGCGCCGCGATTAGCTCTCCATAAACAATAACATATTTTTTTGTTCTTTTTGAATTGAAAATTGAAATAAAAATGAATTGAATTGAATAGGTTAGGGTTATTGATTTTCTGGTTTTTCCTTTTATTATTATTATTATTTTTTTTTTTGGTGAAATGAACGAAGAAACAGAGAGGAAATGTGAAGACTAGAGAGGAAATATTATACGAGGGATGAGAATGAAAATGAGAATGAAAATGAAAATGAAAATGAAAATGAAAATGAAAATAATTTTACCATCCATGTCACGTGCCGCTGCCAGCGTGACAAGTTGTAATTTCAATTTTTTTTAAATATTTTATGAGGGGAAAATTTGGATAAATTAGAAATAAATTTGCCAACTTGTTGTTATGATCTTACCGAATTAGGATTAGTGTTGCTGAGTTTATTATGAGTATTGAATTCTCTGATTTGATATGGGGTGGGTATGTATGGCAAAAAAAATCTGGGTTTGGTCTGGTCTGGTTCGGTCCGATCCGTTCGGGATAAAAAAAAATTGGGCCGGTCCTTAGAATTAGAGGTTCAATTTGGGCCCAGATTTAAGTATTACTTCCCGGGTTTGGATCAGGTTTATCAAAGTTCGGGTTTGGTCCGATCCATTGCCATGCATAGTGGTGGGATGGTAAATTTTTATTTTAGTGTGTTTAATTAATAATAAAAAAATTATGAATATTAATTGTGATTTCTCCTAAAACGGTGTTTTTTAAAATCTAAGATTTTTAGTTTTTACTCACCATTAAAATATTAAAAAAAATACACCATAATTATTGTTCAACATCAAAAAAATTACGTATCATCATTTATAAACCACAATTTATTAATCATATTTTTTTTCGAGAAGAGAACTCCACCACAACCACTATTACAAATCCACTATTTTACCACCTCTTTGAACAGTAAATGCTCTGACTCTGATACCAAAATCTCGGGTTGCTCTCTGCTACGTCCCTACCACCACATTAAAGGGCATAAACGGCACTCCTGGCCTCGACGCCCACACTTCGGGTGAACAGGACTCACAGAGGAGACCGCCTAAGACAAGGATCGAGAGTTGTTTTTCCAACTATTTTCTTATTCACAAGATCCACCGGTGTGGCGAGTGAAGAGCATACTCATAGAGATAGATTGAGGTGAACTGAAAACTCATGGACAAGTAATAGTAGCTGAGGGAAGACTCCCTCGTGCTTTGAGAGAGAACCTAATAGTTACTTAGCAAAACATGAGAGATAGATCAAACTTCTTTTATTTACTTAAGGTTTATGAAAAACCCAACTTGAAACTTCCTCATTTTTTAAACTCCTTTACAAACTGAAAACCTCACTCCGTATATAGATGGAGGAGATGACACAGAGCATATTTGGTGGGACATGACCCCGCACCAAAGGGATAAGATCAAAATAAAGATCATTCCTTTAACTAAAGCAAAAGAATCTACTTTTACAAAAGCAAAAGCAAAAGAAAAGATGCTAAAGCATGACGAAGATATAAAGATAAAGCACACCAATCATGTTGTCTAAAACATGAATTATTGAAAGCAAAAGATAAACAATCACATCGAGTTTTGTGATGGTGAGAGATTGAAGTTGTCGTAGTCTGAGTCATACGAACCAATCTCACTGTAGACATTGTACCACCATGGATCATTGATTGGGTACATGTCATTAGTATGGCTTGGGCCTGGTTCTGCTGGGCCTGCTACTGCTGGTTTTGTACCACTTGACTCTGCCTTCATCGGTTCAAAGTCTTCATAAGGATCTTGACAAATCTTCTTTAGCTGGCGAACAGCCTCAATTTGTGTAGGTCCCACTCAGGTGCATTCTTTCTTATCATCTTGGACAACTGGCCAGTATGAATGGTGACATGTGGTAAGAACTTCTTAAGATAATTTACAATCCCAAGGAACTGTTGAAGTTGTTTCCGTGAGAGATTGCCATTTGGAAAATGTAGAAGTTCATGTGCAATATGTTTTCCTGGAACATGAAGAATCAACAAAAACCCATGGGAGGTCCACGTTAAAAAATCTTAAAAACTGATTCAACGCTTAACACAAACTGAGCTGATGTCATATACAATGATTATTTGTAACTTAGTGAAAATGCACACACCAAAATTTTATTAAATTATTGATAAACGTGTACAATATATAATTGTCCACAAGGGACGTGATTTGGTAGCGTAGGATTTAGGATCTCATCTTGAGGTTCTGGGTTCGAATCCATTGAGTGTGTTTCTTGTAAGAGTATTAGACAATCGGAGGTTATACATGCTCCGCTTAAGCCCGAAATGAGCGGTTTGGCAACGGAGTTTCCAACAATTAAAAAAAAAAAGATAAAAGGGGATTTAAGTCTCAATGGACGTGACTTTGTGGTGTGAAGTTCATAATCTGACTTTCAAATCTTAGGTTACTAGGTGGGACCCACCTCAAGGAAATATGTTGTATATATTGATTTTCCTATGATTAAGTTAAAGTAAAATCAATCTCAAATATTAAAATGAGTAATTGAAATATAAAACCTAAAAAATTTGACATTCCAACACATAGACTCACGTAGAATTTAGTGGAACTTCTAAGTACATCCCGAAAAAGTAGACTTAAATATATACTAGTAATTTAGCTCGCATTTTGATGCAATATGTTTAATTTTTTTCATGGGATAGCAGATGTATGGATAAACTTATATACATAACATGTATAAAAATGCTTGATTTTCTTATATGTTACTTAATATAATTGAGCTTCAAATTGAGGATATAATCACGTTACTGCATATAACATGAATGTATTATATCGAATTAAAGATATAAACAAATGTAATTAGATTTTTCTAACTAGTACTATGTAAAACGTAATATGATTTTTGTAATAAAGTTTCATTGTTTAAATGTCTATGAGAATGTGCTTCATAATCTTTTTCTTGTTCAGGTTATAAATTGATAAGATTGTATTTCAATTATCATTTTAGTTTATTTCAATTATTTTACCGGCCATTCAATTCCGTCAATTAATTCGTCTAATTCGGTCATATTTCGCTAATTCAATTATCATTTCAATTAACTATAACCTTCGTTCTAGAGTAATACATGACAACATTTCAATTAGTTATAATATTATTTTTTAAGTGACACATGACAATATTTAAGGGCATTAGAGATAAACATAATAGTAAGGTAAGATAAGATGTGACAAAAAGTCCTCAAAGAACGTAGCTTGGTGGTGTTGGATTTATGATCTCACCTTGAGGTCGTAAGTTCGAATCCAATGAGCAGGGGCGGAGCCAGAAATTTAATATAGGAGGGGCTAATTTCAAATAATAAAATAATTTTTAAATAACAACAACAATAAGTACAAAAATTTTAAATTTCATTAAAATAATTTTTATAACCACTTTTGAAGAATTTTCATTTGTTAAAAATGTTAAATGATAACCCCATTATTATCAAAAAAAAAAAAAATTCTATATATACATATAGACTATCATTCAACCATGGATCTCTCATCTGATTTCACAATCAATTTTTCATAAAATGTATAGCTGAAAATGTAATTTCTAATGTAGTTATGATAATTAGACCCGGCCGGCGGTTCGGTTCCGGTTCGGAACCGAACCGAACGGCCGGTTACCGGTTCCACAAGTGTGGAACCGGAACCGAACCGGTTAAATCCGGTTCGGTTCCAGTTCCACACTTAAGTGGAACCGGAACCGAAAACCGAACCGGAACCGAACCTTTCGGTTCCGGTTCGGTTCGGTTAAATAATTTTTTTTTTTTTGATTAATTTAAATAAAAAAAAATGAGATTAAATTTAAAAAAAAAATTTTTATTACATTGAAGAGCTTGAGCTTAAATTTTTAAATATTTAAGTTGCCTACGTATCCTCCAAGGGTGAGAGGAATCAAAGCTCACGTAGTTCCATTACAAGTTTTAGTCTTTTAGACATATCCCCTTTTGTAAATTATAATTTTACAATTATCAATCATCATTATCGGTTGATCCTTCGGCTCCGGTTCCGCTTGCACTTGTTGCAGAAGCATTATCGAACAAATCTTCACAATCATCGGGGGCATCTTCTTGTTGTCTCAGATCAGCTCGAGTCCAATCATCCACACAAGCTGTTGCTTCTAGAGTGCTTGGATGTAATGAAGATCGCATAGCTTCCAATATATTACCTCCCAAGCTGAAGGCTTGCTCAACCGCAACGGTGGAAATAGGTGCTGCCAAGATCTCTTTAGCAATAATAGATAAAACAGGATATATATTTTGATGCCGGTTCCACCATTCAAGGATTTTAAAATTTTTACTGCATAAACTTTCATTAGAAAACTCAAAATTTGTAGATAAATAATTATCTAATTTAGGGTTATTAGTTGTCGTATCCCTAGCTTTTTTATTTCGTTGCAATAACCAACGATCCCCTGCGCTAAGTCTTGTTTGAATTACCGGTTCGCTACTACTAGATTGACCTAATGTTCCTAAGTTATATCTTACAATATAATCATTAAATAACTCAATTAAATCATTTCTTAATTTCGTCATTAATCTAGTAATGTCAATTTCATCTAATATTCCTAAATAACCATAATAAGCTTGTAAAGCACCACTCAAACCTTCTAATTTAAATCTAGGATAAAAAACAGCAGCAATAAGATAAAGTAAAGGAATTTCTCTAAAATAGTTTAACCATTTTACCTTCATAACAGTAATGGCTTCTAACAAAACAATATCATTAGGATCGCTACTGTCAACATGCTCATCGAGAGTGCCAACAATATTTAAACTCTCAAGAAGAAATAAATGTGCTGTAGGATAATAAACGCCGCTAAAAACTAAAGTAGCATCATTAAAAACTTTTAAAATATCTAAAATTTTTTCACAAATATCCCATTGACTAGGATAAAGTGTGATATTTTGAACATGTTGAGAAAAAAAACTACATAATGCATCTTTGTATTGAAATGCTTGACATAAAAGAAAATAAGTAGAATTCCAACGTGTTGGAACATCTCTTGAAAATTTAATCGGTTTAATACCATTTATTTTACAAAACTTGGTCCATTCTCTCCTAATTTGAGAATATGACCAAATACAGTTAAGTGCCGTTTTAATTGGATCAAGGAAAGGTGATAATAATTTTAGACCGTCTTGCACACATAAGTTGAGGACATGACATGTACAACGAATATGAAAAAACCGACCCCCTAAATTTGGTTGACATATTTCTTTTAAATCATTGATGGATGCAGTATTTGCAGATGCATTATCAAATCCAATTGTTAAAATTTTTTCTCCTAAACCATATTCATCAAAAATTACCTTCATCATTCTATAAATATTATGTGCAGTATGTTGGTCATCAAAAACTCTAAATGCAATTAGTCGTTTTTGCATGGTAAATGATGCATCAATCCAATGACAAGTCACACCCATGTATGAATGTGTTTGCCAATGATCACTCCAAATATCAGAACATACAGAAATACGACCTTTCATCTCTTTAAATATTTCATTTAAAATAATTTTACCATCTTTGTATAATTTAAAAATATGACGTTTTGTTGTGTTTCGAGTCATTCTACATGCAGAAGGGTTTAAAGCATTATGCACGTAATTAGTAAAATGAAGTTTTTCACCAAAGCTTAAAGAAAGATGTGCCATACAAGTTAATTTCGCAAATTCTCTCTATTTTTTGCATCAGAATATTTAAATAAATCTAAAGCACTCGTACCTCTACTTGATGATGCGTACCTGGCCATTTGAGTTTGCGTCGTATCAATGCCAAATTCAACCGGATGATGTTTTTCCATGTGCTTGATCATATTGCCATATCCACCTGAAAATTTGTAGATAACCCCACAATAGTTGCAAACTGCTCGTTGTGAATCATCTTCTAGGCGTTCCAAATTAAAATGAATTTTGAAAATATCCGAGGACCGAGCCTTAACTTCTCTTCTCCGTGATTGTGCACTGACACTAGGGCCGCTCTCTTGGGTTGGCATATTTGACATTATGTTCTCGGATGAGCTTGCCATTTGAATAATTGCGATGCGAATGCCGAATGTGATAACAAATTAATTAACAACTAAAATAAGAGAATTGTATTGAAGTAAGATTGAGAATAAGAGATTTATAGAAAATGTGAGAGTTGAGAAATTGGTGTGATGAAATTATGAAAAATGAATCCTATTTATAGAATTTTAGAATTTTTTTGATACCAAAAATGCCCCTAAATATAACCGTTTTATTACCGTTATTAGGGGTACATTAGTAATTTTTATTTTATATAATAAAATTTTTTTTATAATTTTATTTATTTTTATTTTTTTTGACAGGGAGCCGTTTGGCAGGGAGCCAACGGCTCCCTGCATCCCCCAACGGCAGTAGCCGTTGGGGGAATAACTAATAAGGCCCCCAACGGCTACTAGCCGTTGGGGGCCTTAGGGTTCCTGTTGGAACCCTACGGTTCCAACAGGAACCCGACGGTTCCAACCGGAACCGAACGGTTCCGGTTGGAACCGTCCGAACCGGTGGAACCGTACGGTTCCACCGGTTCGGTTCCGGAACCGGAACCGGTTGGAACCGGAACCTTCCGGTTCCAACCGGTTCGGTTCCGGTTCCGAACCGGAACCGTGGCCATTGATAATTAGTAAAATCAATAATGTTAATACAACCAATAAATAAATTAATAGAAACATTTATATTATTTAGTCTCAATTACCTTTCTTGCAAATTCAATAATTTTCTTTCAATCTTAAAAACTCATTGTCAGAACCTAGATATGTGATGTAATTTTCAAGCTAAAATTCAAGTGATTTGAGATCCATTGGAAAAAAATTATTTGAATGAAATTTACCAAGTCTGTATTAAACAGTACTTAGTTTTCTTTTAATAGGATTTTGATTTAAATTTTCTAAAATCACAGAACTCATAATAATTATACTGATTTTACCATAATAAACCAAAAATAAAAATAAAAATCAAATAGAAGTAAAATTTATATTCTCCATACAAAATTAAGAAATTTTCAAAGAAACTATAAGGAGATTCAAATTATTTTAAAGAACACAATGTACTTCAAGTTATGCAATTTTATGCCACAAGTAAATTAATTCAAAATTACCTAAAAAAGCGAAATTTAACATTATCGATTTTATTTTTATGGGCCCAGGAGGGGCTGAAGCCCCTGCTGGGCCCAATGTAGCACCGCCTCTGCCAATGAGTGCGTTTCTTGTAAGAGTTTGAGACAACCGATGATTTTACCCCATTTGTTTAAGCCCGGAATGAGTGGTTTGACAGCGGAATTTCCAACAATTCAAAAAAAAAAATGTGACAAGAATTTAGAAACCGAATTACCGAACACACATGACAATTAAATTTCTATCTATTTGAGCAAATTAGCTTTTACGTGTATATAAATATATATATATATAAAACGCATCCTTTTATTTCATTAAAAACAAAAAACAAAAAACAAAAAACAAAAAAAAATATAAAAATATAAAAGTGTGAATATTTTGTTATACAAAATTATTAATAAATAAAGAAAGAAAGAAATCAGAAACCTTATCTTATTATTTATTATTCACAGTCACAGCAAAGTAGTTTGCTACAGCGAAGATGTTGAGTCTCTCCATTGCTTCACCAACAACAACAATCACTTTCCCGACAAAACCCATTTCACAAATCCCAAAATCCACCGTCAATGGCGTCCAAATTCGTCCTTCATGCCCAATTCGCACGCCTCTGCGTTTCGCCACGTCGTCAGGATCCTCTTCAGTGGTGATGATGGCAAAGAGAGATGAAGAATTGAAGGAAATTAGAGCCAAAACGACTGAGCAAATTAACGAGGAGGTGGTTGATTTAAAGGGTGAGCTTTTCATGCTTCGTCTTCAGAAATCGGTTCGCAATGAGTTCAAGTCTAGTGAATTTCGTCGAATGCGGAAAAGGGTACCCTCTTTTTCTTTTCTTTTTTGCGCTTTAAATTTCCTTTTTTTTCTAATCTTAAATCAATAAATAAAAATCAATTTTTTAATCTAGTTAATTATGTGTGTCTTTTGAGGAGAATCTGTTTGCTTGTTTGTGATATGATTACAAAATTGATTTTTTTTTCCTTCTCCTTTTTAGAAGCAAAAGAATAAAACTTTTTTGAAGCTTCATCTTCAAAAATTCAATTTTGAGCTAAGTAAGTAAGTGGGTTAATTATTAGCCACCAAAATGCTACTTGTGTTAGTGTTACTAGTGAAATGCTAGAGAATGGATAAGATTGGTGTGGTTTTGGTGAATTTATTTCAAGGGCCGGCAGAGAATGGCTTAAAGATAATGTTTTTTTTTTTCCTTTTTTTGGCTAGAAATTACTGGACAGCCGATGGTCAATTCTCCCCTTTTAAAAATGTAATGCTGAACGGAACTTACATTTACTGATTCCATGTGGTGAGATGAGGTGGTAATGACTTTGGATGAGTACTTCGCCATTTGTTTTCATTAGGTTGTAACTGTGATTTCAGTTGGGAATGGTGTGAAAGGGTCGGGTCGTTATGACTTGGGAGTGTTTCTATTTGGCGTGAATAAGCTTATGTACGCAATCTGAAGTCTGAGCTGTAGGTGGTTATAGTAATATTGGACAATAAACTGAATAAACTGTGTTTCCTCCATAATGTCCGTGTGGCACCATTCCATATCTAATAAGCGAACAACTGTGAGGAGAGGTGTAGTTAATCTAGTAGCCCTTGAGTAACTCTTGTCTCTCTTGTTCTTTCTTTTCCTTAATCCGTTACCATCAACTGAATTTATGTAATTTACTACTTTTTTTTTCTTACACCGAATCTTTATTTAAATGCGGTAAGAGCCACACCTTAATTGTCAGTGTGAACTTTTTATGTACAGCACTTGCCTTCTGGCTTGATCACATCTACCAAGTAGATTGCTACTTCTGTATGTTGTTGTGTGAAACTTTTAAGGGGATTTTTGAGACTTTGGTCTTTACATATTACTAGCCTTGGGATTTAGTATCTTATTATTCTCTTACTAATCAGATATATTTGTTTTAATTGTAAAAGATTGCTCGCATGCTTACTGTTAAACGGGAAAGAGAGCTCGAGGAGGGAATTAACAAGAGATTGTCAAGAAAGCTTGATCGACAATGGAAGAAGAGCATCGTGGTTAGACCACCTCCATCCTTGAAGAAGTTGCAAGAGGAAGAGGCAGCCGCAGAAGCTGAGAACTCTGCATGAGCGATCTACCTACACTATGCATGCAAGATAATGTATTTTCATTTGCAGATCTGCTGGCTCAAACAATTATTGGTAAAATGTTCTGTTGTTGTAGGTTTGTTCGTATTTCCGAAAAATATTTTCACTTCTCATCTCATGAAAGAAGCTTGAGGAAGAGTTTGCTCTATTCAAATTGAATTTTGTGTAGCTATTATCTCTTCTGATCTTAAATTATAAATTGAAACAATGTGAAGTGTTCTTATAAATATTCTATATTTATCTATATCATAAATTTAACTTTGTCATGGGTATTTTAATGGCAATTATTTTAAATAGTGTGTGTTCAAAGAAATTTTTAAAATATAATTAGTTCAACATATTCAAAATTATTCAAGATTCAAATTTAAACGATTAGAAGGAAAAGATATATTACTCCGTTTGTCATCTTTAATTTACAGCTGATTAATACGAAAGCAAGCCATAACCTTTATCTTCTCATGAAACTATAAAAACAAATAAAAAGCAAGCAACAAAATGTTTATGGTACCCAAGTATTTAAGATAAGATATTATATAAGATCGTCCCAATCAGTTGTTGGAAAATGCTTATGAATAAGCATTTTGAGGCACAATTTCAAGCATGGTCCACTTCGTGTTAGTGGTTGTTATTGAATGATTCGGATACTCCTCCGTGAGTAGTTCGAAATGATATATTCATATGCTTAAAATGGTGCTTGGGTGAATGAGAAATTGTTGCTCAAAGTTCACCCATTGGTGTTGGAAAATAAAGAAAGTAAGCTTGGCTCGTGTGCGCCTGCGTACACGAATGCCGGACCAAATTGTGCGGGCTCGGCCCAGCCAATTTTTGCAAATGAAAGGTCTCCCACTAATGTGTTTTTAATTGGTGTGTTTATTTTGTTTTAAGTAGTGAATTGTTTTACGTTTTTTCACAAGTGAGAAGCTAGAAACAAATTGCTTTGCTGTTTTCTGTAGAAAGAGTTCGAATACATCTTGGTTCGTTTGAAGCCGATTCTGGTGGTGCCCATTGTCGCTTATTTCCGTTGCATCCTAGGAAACAAACGTCTCACGTTCTACTGCACCATTTCGGTAGGGGACGAATTTGTTTTAAGGAGATTGTTGCCGCATCAACAAGCCTCGGAATTCTTTGCACTGCCTTCGTTCCTGATCTGTTCTTCACTGCCTGCTGTTGTCCTGTCATTTTATTATTACTCTTGTATTGTTGATTATTGTAACAACCGTGTTGTATTTACTGCTGTTACTGCTGTTCAAAATCATTTGTAAGAACACAGTAACCAAACAAATTATTTGTAATATCAGTGACTATCACGTGTCTCAATTATTTTGAAATTAGGACATGCGATATTCATTGATTGGACGATCCTATAAAACTAATCCTCATATAAGTTTTTCTCGGTGTTTAAATATCTGATAATCACAACAGTTTCATGCATCGATTAAAAATATAATATATATATATATATATCGAATTTGATTTGATACTCAATAATATTATATGGAAACCATCCACACGTAGCCTAGCAGTTGTCGAGGAAAAAAATTTGTTAACGACCTATACAAATTTTATTTTGAGAAATTATAAATAATATACTAAATATTTGACACGTTATCAAAATTATATAAATTCTAAAATTGTATTCATCAGTCTACCCGAATATTGAAAAGTATAATAAATTTAAGTATATAGTTGAAAAATATATAAAACATTAGATATATATCTATTACATTGTATGGAAGAACTCCACATGTAGCCTAGCAGCTATCGAGAAAAAAAAATTCTAAAATTAAGTGAAATATTTATGTATGGGGTTGTGCTTCTCTCATACTTTAAAATTTTATAAAAAATATTAAAGAAAAATCCGTCTAATAAGGAGATTTTACTTATTTTTAAAATATGAGAGGAGTATTATTATTTTACCAAACATCAAGGGCGTTTTGCTCATTTTGGGATGTGCTGCAGCTCTTCATGCTTGCAAATTTTATGTTATGCAAATTAGGGGTGGGCATTATCGGATTTGCTAATCGGATCGGACCGAATCCGATCCGATCAAATCGGATCGAATCGGATCGGATCCGATGCCCACCCCTAATGCATATGAAGCCAAATCCTCTTGTAGGAGAGAGACTAAGGGTGTGTAGCAGTTTATGTTCTACCCGGAACCGTAAGGAATCGGATTAGTTTTTCTATTTAAAAACTAGAATCGATTTTTTAAGGGTCGGTTATGATTCCAAAATTAAGTAACATGTTTTTTTGGTACGGTTTTTATTCTACTGTTATGGGAATCAAAATCGATTTTGGAACCGATTTCAGCACTATAAAACCATTATGTTGCTGAACTATTTTACTTCATGACCATTCAAGTATTGGACAAATGCAAGTATTGTACAATAAATGTTATATTGTCGAAAGTTTGAGAAGTACTCATTATTTAATATCAATTATCAATTGTTATATTTTTTACAATGAAACAAAGAAGATATTGAACTAATGGAAAATATAATAACACAGAATCAGATCGGAACCGTTAAATAAAATACCATATTTAATTGGATAGTTTTCGATACTAAAATGTTAAGAACTATTTCTTTTTTGTTAGATTACATGTATATTTGGAATCAAAACCGAAACCAATTTTGTTCACTCGGACACTATAACATTCCTGTGAGAAAAAGTATATCAAAACAAAGCACTAAAACTGCTTGAGCCACAGAAAAATTTCTGGTGCTTTCAAGTCAACATATACGTTGTCGAAATTGACATACCAGGGCCAATATTCAGTGTCTCTCTTGAGCATTCTTCTGATTTGGTAAACAATTTGGTTACTAACGATCACTTTCACCATTCAAAATGTTTATATGATGAAATGAAAGAAGGGTGAAGGAGTGTGTATATTTTTTCCCATCTGATAGATCATCTAATGTTCCTGAAACAGTATCCTTTGGTGTCAAAATGTGGGTAACTAGAACTTCAGCCTTCAATTTCAAATATTGGGTATGACCTAAAGCTTGAAAACTTCCCAGGTGGATCAGAAACTTTTGAGATCATTCTCAAATTCTGTTATGGTCTCCCAGTAGACTTCAACCCTAACAACATTGCTCCACTTAAATGTGCTTCAGAATTGTTAGACATGAATGAAGAATATGAAGATGGGAATCTCATCTCCAAAACAGAAGCTTTCCTCACTCTGGTAATCCTTTCTTCATGGAAAGAAACCATTACTGTTCT
Organism: Zanthoxylum bungeanum; assembly: GCA_019454045.1. Lineage (NCBI taxonomy): Eukaryota > Viridiplantae > Streptophyta > Magnoliopsida > Sapindales > Rutaceae > Zanthoxylum > Zanthoxylum bungeanum. The sequence goes on from SKCR01044073.1 coordinate 71,022, forward strand.
CACATCATGCGAAAAATTTATCTCCTTGGGCTGAAAACCTCCAAATTGTCAGAAGATACTGTGATTCAATTGCTTGGAAGACTTCTAGAGAAAACTCAACAATCAGAGATATGGTTAAAGAAGGTTGGTGGTTTGACGATGTGGCTGCTATTTGGATTGACCCTTTCATGAGGATTATAACAATAATAAAGGCGAAAGGAACAAAATCAGAGATTATAGGTAAATGCATTATGCAAAGAAATGGATGTAGAGTTAGAAGGATTAGGAGGATATGGCATTAGAAAACATGAGCTGCAGTTTAGCATTTTGAGTGCAAGGAAGGAAGAAGCAGGTATTGGACAGAAGGATCAAATAACAATTATAGAAAACCTATTGAATTTACTTACTCCTCAAGATGAACGTGTTTCTTGCTAGTTCTTCTGGCAGATGTTGAAGATGGCCATGGTGTATTCTGCATCACCAGCTTTAATATCAGAGCTTGAGAAGAGAGTGGGGATGATGTTGGAAGAGGCCAATGTCAATGATCTGTTGATTGCTAACTATGAAAATGAAATAGTTAAGTATTCTACCCTCTTTTATTCTAAATTGTTCAACAGTATCAACTGTGCTAATTCCCATTTTTGTTCATTTTCACAGTGCACCTGAACACAACACAATGCACAACATCGATGTGGTGCAAAGGATCATCGACTACTACTTGATGCATGAGCAACAGAAACAGCAACAGCAAAAACAACAAAATTTAGGCAAGACGAATGTGAGTAAGATCTTAGACAATTACCTAGCAGAGGTTGCCAGGGATCCAAATATCTCCACTCCATCACAAAGTTTCAAGTTCTGGTTGAATGCTTACCGGAAAATACTCGAAAATGTCATGATGGTCTCTACAGAGCCTTATATGGTCATGCTTTTCCTTTCCTGTAAATCATGAAAGAGGAGAAAAACGGTAGGTAACCTTGAAACAGGACAACCTATTATCCTTTTCAGTCACATCCTTCACTATCTGTGCAAATTAATGAACTGCGGGAAACTGTCGCTTGATGCATGCACCCATGCTGCACAAAACGATCGATTACATCTAAGAACCGCTGTCCAGGTAAATTCACAAAACTCTATTCCCGTAACTTTCAGCCATGAATTATAAAACTATCTGTAGATTATCCATATCATTAATTGAAACAAACTCTTACAAGATGAGTAGCACAATTCAGTTGTAGGACTTATAATAACACAGTCAAATGGCAATGCATGAGTCACTGCAGGCACACTTCTGTACGAGATATGATTGGGTAGAATAGGTAATTAATCCAGGAGACGCAGTTGAACAAAAGAGCAAAGCCATCTAGACAGTAAATGAACTCTCTCACTAAAGAAGGAGGCCATATACTAAGCCCTAATTGGAATGTGGTCTAAACTTCTTCACCAGAACATGATAATATGCGACATGCAGGTGTTATTTTCGGAGCAAGTAAAAATGAGGACAGCAATGCAAGAGAAGGAGCCAGCACCACGAGGCAATTGCTCTGAACAGGGTGATACCCAGCCATCTACAAGCATAGAGATTAAGAACCTAAAAGAACTAGAGAATGTAAAAAACAAGAATGGCAGAGCTACAAAATGAATATTCTGATCTGCAGCGAGAATATGAGAAGCTGAGGCACAAGATCGTATCCGGATGGAGTTTAGGTTGGAGAAAGATCAAGAACTCATTCCACTCAAAAGTCGAAGAAGAGGAAACAGGTAATCGACAGCAGAGATCCAATTCAACTGGCCGCCGTTCCAGCTTCCAACAAAGACTATCACTCTCCTAAACGTTGTTAACATTTAGACCCCTATATTTGTTGTATCTATCTATATACACTGATAGATTTCTGGCACCTAGCATAAATATTACAAAAGGAAAAAAAAAATTCAAAGTCTACTTTTATAAGACGACAGTAGCTCATAAAGAATAATAAGCGTTCAAATGTCGTCACAAAGATTTCTCATGCAATCTCAATTAACACAGAGTAATGGTTGCACATTAATCAGACAAAGAAAACAAAGAACATAGAATCCCATATCAAATAGAAAACCTGAGAAACTGTTCAAATGAATCCAATAACAGTGTGCTTCTAAAAATACCAAAGACTCAATTGGATTTAACGAGCTTACTTTTTTGCATTCTAATCAAATATACGAATAAGGCTATAGATTATAAGCCATTGTTGCAGCTCAATACTAAAACATATCCTAAGAAAATTAATATACTTCAAAACCATAGCAAAGATAGTTAAAACACCAGGCAATAAGCATAAATTCCAAACAAAACAAAAGCCAAAAGCTTTCTTACTTTCATCATATTACTTGGAAAAAAAAAACAAGTTCATAAACCCACAATCCCAAACAGAACAAAACATCAATAAGCCTGCAAATCATTCATAAAAACCATTATTAATCCATTAAAAAAAAAGAAGCATCTCTATCTCTGCTTCTGCTTCATGCTACTCCAAGGAAACTTCACAGCCGCAGACGCAGATGCAGACGCCACGTCACCAAACCCTCCTTTCTTCTTAAAATTCCTCTGATTATTCACTACTTTCCCATCAAGCCAATGCTTCCTGCCCTCCTCAACAATACTGGATTCCTTCTCCTTTCTCAATCTCTCCTTCTCATCCAGAATGAACCTTATCGGAAACAGATCCGGAGACAGCGAAAGCGGGTTCTTAAGGGTGACGTAAGCCTTCTTGTAATCGGGTTTCGCGATTAACAATCCGCCACGTTTCTTCTTCTTGCCTTCCATGTTGAGCGTGCGAACTTCGTCGACTTCGAAGCCATAGAGGGACTCGAGGACGCGTTTGATTTCGATCTTTGAGGCTGATGGAATCGTTTTCAGTGAAATTTCTTTTATATTTTGGAATGTATTTGGCATTAAAAGCTTTATTGGGAGGTTTGTGAAGTGGACTACTCTTCTTCCTAGCCTGCTCCCCATCTTTTGCTTCTGCTGTGTTTTTTTTTTTTTTTTTTGTTTTCCTTGTTGCGAGTGAGCGTGTTTTATGAAAATGTGAAGAAGAAGAAGAAGAAAAGGTTTTTGTGAATAGTGATGGGCTTGGGCCGGGTTCTTTGCAAGCCCATATCTTGATTATTTATTTATTATTGTCATGTTTTAAAATCCGGACAGATCCATCGACCCAATCTGGCAAGACAGTCAAGGGTCAGAGGTCCAACCGGAGTTTAATTGGAGTCGATCCGGGGTCATTGTTTTAATTATATTTTAATTATTTTTTTTTTTACAAAAAATATAAAAAACCAAAATTAATAATTAAAAAATGATCAAATGACCGATTCGACCGGATCGCTGTCCAACTAGCCGGCTCGCCGGGTTTTTGAATAGGTCAATCTAAGGGCAGGTTTTTGGGGTCAATCGGATCGATCACGGGTCAACCAGTCAGATCGGTCCGGACTTTAAATCAATGATTTTCGTTGTTTTAAAATGTTAATTCTAAATTTATTTTTTAAAAAACATAGAAAAGAGAATTTAATGGATTTATATATATTAAGCAATTTTATTTTTTAAAGTCCAGATAGATTGTATTTATTTATTTTTAATGTATTTATTTCTCGTCTTCGGAAAACAAAACGTGAATCAAACATTTCAATATTTCCCATGATTTTCTTTTCAAATGTATCAAATTATTTTCATTGCTAATAGCTATATACTCCATGTGATCCTAACAACTTAAGAGCATTTGAAAGTATTTATAAATAAATATTTTTTCTACTAAAAAAAATACTCCAAGTTCTCAATAAAATAATCCAAAAAGTGTTACAAAGCTCAAATGAAATTGGGCATTTTCTAGAGAGGCATAGGCCTAACAATGAAAATAATTGATGAAAGCGATCACCATTACCATATGCTTTCTTTGATTCCCTGAACCAGCAGGTACTTAGTACCCTTCTAAAATTTCTGTCTTTACAAGATTCATAAGACCAAATGGAAACAGTATAAAGGGCAACTGCAATCGCTCCTGTACGGGGTGGATGGTTAAGGATTAGGCTTCCTTCTTTTTGACTTGGTATGGATACTTCTGATAGATTGAAATGCTACTGACAACGAGAGGAAGAGCTACGAGACAATACAACGAAGGTGGTTTTCCTTCAAAAATGAACTGGAACAATGCTGTTACGAGAAGTGCAGAAACAATAACGAACCCCTGCATGAATCGAAGACAGATTTGCTAATATAAGTATCTTTAGGATAGGAATCAAGTATTAAGGGAATTTCGAACATTAAACAAATATGTACGCAATGTCATATTGGATATGCACGGTCCTTCTAAATTCAAGGTTAGCACTAAAATGAACTATAGGATAAGAGATTGTGCTCCCAAGTACTCCACAGTCATGTTTCAGGATAATTTGATAAGTAAAACGTAAGTTCCAGACGTCTGTTAACTCCATGAGAAAAATAATCTACTAAATTAACACAAAAAGTTAAGGGCTATATTTTTATATTCCCTTTTTAATTTTTATCAACCAACCAAATTGTGGTATGAAGTTATGGAGACATAATGGAAGCTGAATACATCTCACCACTGCATTTCTTAATATCAAATGTTCATCTTGTAAAATTTAAACTTCTACGAAGTCAAAATTACCTTTCTAACGCCACCAGCATGGCTTGTAACTAGGCCAACTAGAATTCCACCAAGAGAATTGCATATAACTGGAACCTGAAAACAACAAAGCACTAATCAATTCACTCTTTAAGGTGCATATATATGATATTTAAAGCAGATGCATCATAATACGGATAATTATCATAGTTTTTGCCTCAGAAAACGAAAAGCGTTTTGATTCCTGAAAAAGAAGAGTGGAATATATGTACCTATGTATTTTTTTGTAAAAGCTCAATATGCAATCTGCTTGGAGCACTCTTTAGGAATAAATAAATAAAAGATGACAACTAACAAAATGCATAAAATAATAAGATTTAAGAACACAATAAAAGCAACGAAGTGCTCTGTATAAGCTGTAACGAGTACTAAAAATCTAAGCAATGATTTTGATTATTCTTGATCAAGCAGGGATGCTATCTCTACCTAAAACCAGTTTGGAAGACCCACATACCCAACCTAGCTTTTAACTTAGTAGATCATCATTGTTTGTCTTCACCCAGAGCAAAACTTCAAACATCAGATAGATCATTACCATTGTCAGTGGAGTCCAACCATAAAAGAATCCATGTTGCCTTATAGCTTCTCCATCTGGAGACTTAGAGATACTAGCTAACAAACACAGGCTTCCAACAATAGACATCTCTATGGTCATCAAGTACGATGAGTGTTTCTTAACCTGTTATAAAAGAAACCAGGAGCACAGAAAGCAAAATTAGTAAGGGAATCATGAATGCAAATGCATATTAGAAAATTGAAGCTTGGCTAACCTGAGAAGCCCATTGACACAAGGCAGAAGCCAGACCTGAGAGTACAGAAGCAACCAAGACAGGAACAATCCCATAAAATAGAATTTGGTCAGAGTCACCTTTGCTAGAGCCTTTGCTAGAGCCTTCACCAATACTTAGGAATACAGCCGCCAGCATCAACAAGAACAGGGCACTAATTTGTTGCATTGATTGCCTCTGCCTACACATTGAGTCCAAAAATTGAGCCAAAAGGGGTTGCCGGATACCTTAGCCTTATGATGATGTTTCAGGTAATTTACTTGCAAATCATTTTTACATACTGTGTTCCTCAAGAGAGAGGAAGAAAAATAAAAGGAGAAACAGAAAACTAATGCGACTTTACTAAACAGTCAGTTATGTAACGAAAAGAGGCAAGTAACTCAAGAAAACTAAATTGATTTTGCAATGGAAATTGATGTGCTGCTTTTTAAAAAATAAAAACCAAGTTGGATAAGGTGGCATGAGAAGATGAATCCTAATTATTTTTCCTGAAAAGAGAAGTGATGAATCCTGATTATTGTGTCCGAAAAGAGAAGCGACAATCTTAGAACCATCTCTTTGACAATAGTATTTCAAGGAGTTTTGTATCATCGAACAAGGAGATGATCGGTAGCAAGCAGCTGTCATTTTAATTGACAATGAAGAGTTATTCAACCACTAAATGAAACCACAAAAAACTTTCTACTTGATAAGCAGAAGTTAAGGTAGCATGAAATTGTAAGAGAGAATTTTTAACATCAACCTAGTTCAATTTCTGTAAATAAAAGACCACAGATTTGAAGTACTTAGACATTGTGACTGTCTATGATAGGAAATCCTTTTGACACAACATCAGAAAAACAGAAGAAAATTAAGAGGATACCTCAATATTATATATGTGAACAAAGCCGTAAAGATTATTTTTGTCTGGTTCAGCATAGAAAATGTCAGTGAATCAAGATTCTTGTAGGATATCTGCAGCAAGCTGTTTTGTAGTGCATAGATAGCCGCAGGAAGTCCTGAAGCAGTCAATGAGCCTACCAAAGTCCACTGACCGGATATTTTTTTTAAACTACCTTCTTTAATCATGAAAATTAACGCAAAAATAACCTGATAAGCATATGAAAAAAATTCATTTAGTCTCATAAACAAGACAAGGGTATAAGCTTCCAATATTTATGGAAGCAAACAGAGGAAGGAAAATGGTCTTTATAGCACAAGAATTACCTTTGCCAGCTCGCATGTTAAAACAGATGTAGTCACAATAACTTCTCGCCTGTAGGAAGAATCATAAGTCATAACCAGTTAATGACTTTCACTTTGGCAATACCAGTGAGTTAGCATGTTAAGAAACAAGATATATGCAGAACAAAATCAAGATTTATCACACATGAAAGAAGACCTACAAATCATACTGAGGGAGAGTGAGCATAAGGCTTAGACTTAGACCAATTACTCATTCCACACTCCCCAGCAAGTAAAACATAATAAACAGGCACATTTCGAAGTGCTTTGGCACTGCCAGATAGAGTCTCCAAGAACTGCTATCAGAAATTTTTCCAAACAGCAATTCCCAGCAAAAGGGATTACAATTAAAGCACTCCAATCTCAATCAATAGTTAAGACCAGACTAAAAGCATGAATATAGCTCCTCTTGCCTAGATTAACAGCTAAAAGAAGCTTAATGCTACATTGCCACTCATTGTTTATATATATATATATATCGCCAAACCACCCGACCCGGGCTTAAGTGGAGCACGTAAAACCCATGGCTGCCCTAGGCACTTACAAGAAACGCACCCCCAGACTCGAACTGAGGACCTGACAACCAAGTCCTAAACCATTTGCCACCAAGTCACACCCCTTGGGGCTACTCACTGTTTATATGAATGGCATTACTCATAATACAGCTAAAAGAAGCTTAAGGCTTAGACCAGTTACTTACTCCATACTCCCCCACAGGTTAAAAAAAAAGGTAATAAACAAGCAAATTTGGAAGTGCTTTTAGCACTGCCAGATAGAGTCACTTTTTTGCCTATATGTACTTCTCCAAGAACTGCTATCAGGAAATTTCCCTAAAAGCAACTTCAGGCAAAAGTGATGCTTATAAAAGCATTCCAAAAGACACCTTAACAGAAGGACTAGAAGCATGGACATAGTCTATAAGAATAAGTATTGCTACTCACTAGGGGCGAAGCCACGAAATTCTCTGGGGGAATTTGTAATTTTTAATGGTTTAGTTTATAAATTCATGGGATATTTCTATTATTTAGTTAGTACTAACATTTAAAAAAAAAAAATGAGAGAGGATCGGCTTATCCTTACATACAAAAGGCTTCACCTGCTACTCATCCTTCTATGAATAGCATTGGTCATAAATTTTAAAAAAAAAAAATTCAATTTTTTTTTTTGGAAGTCAGCAGATGGGTATGGGTTAGCTCAAATTTGGATTAAAAATCTATTTTTTTTTTTTTTTTGCTTTTGGGAATTCAGCAAATAACCTATGCTAAAAGCTAGTAAATTAACTTTCAATCCAAATTGTTGCAACAAACGGTACAGTAAAGCAAGAAAACGTCGACGAAAGTGATGAACAATACCTAATGCAACGCTTGGAGATCAGAGGCTGAGCGCCATATTGAATAGTTAGCAAAATGGAGTAAAACAAAACCCTGTTGCTCATTTTCTGCATGCTTGGCTGTGTGGACCCTTTTTTGACCTTCGTCTTTTCCGTCGCCATTGCCGGCGATCCGATCCAGACGGTGACCGTTTGCTCTTTCCGTTGATTTTGACGAATCGAATCTAATCGAATGATTTACTCTCCCTTCTTATACGATGTCGTCGCTTTACTCCGCGTGCGAAGAAAAGAATATGATGAGATGACGTGGATTTTTTTTCCTTTTTTTAACCAATGTTTCTTTATTTTCAATAGAAAAAAAATACCATTTTGTAAAAATTTATCACAAACAAGGTAATTAAATTGATATTAATTTTTTTTTGGTCTCATTAAATTTAACTCTTAAATCCACAGCAAAATTAAATCACCAAATTATTCTTTATATAATTAAATATATGTTTATATGAAACATTTCAAATAACATATCATTCAATCCATCACAAGCCTTTTTCAAATTTATTTTTAAAATATTCTATTGTAATTAGGGATTTTCTGGGTCTCGAAAATAATAGAAACGATCCTAAAACTTGTATTTTCAAAATTATAGAATTAAAATATTAATTGTATGATAATTAGGTGTTATTTTATTTTTCTAAATTAATTCTAATTTTTGGCTATTGCATAAAATAGTATTAAATTCTTTCTATAATTAATTACTTATTTACTCTCAAATAGAATTTACATAAGGAAATCAAATGCGGGCCCAGCAGTAAAAGGAATCTGAACAAAAAACAGAAACCCTAAGAATAAATAAAATGGAGATGGAATCTTTTTCTTTTAAATTAAAAGACGTGACCAAAATCAATGGCCGTGATTAAAGCTGCCACTTCAAAATCATCCTAATAAGCAGCTTCCAGCATCCTTTCCTGTTTGTTTCACAAAAAGCCGCCATGTGTGGAATTCTCGCCGTGTTCGGTTGCATTGACACCTCCCAAGCTAAACGCTCCCGTATTATCGAACTCTCCAGAAGGTATTTTCCTTTCCTCATTTTCTTCTCCGATTACTGAGACGACTTTGCTCAAAATCGATGAACTGAGGTGATATTTTGTCATATTGGAGGGGGTTCGGTGTAATTTATTCTCGTTTCTTTCGAAAATGAGGTTCTAAATGTTGATCCTGATTTCGTTGATTGGCAATTGCATTGTTATAGAGTTGTTTGTGAGGGCAATGACTGTGTGTCCATTTGATTTATTTTTCTTCTTGCAAAACAATTTTTAGGATTTTATTCAAACACTATTTCTAAAAACATCCGTCAATAATATTTTGCATGTTTGATCTTCCTTGGTTAATTTTAATTCGTTATCAAATTGGAGTGTAATTTCTCATCTTTCTTTTGAAAATGAAGCTTAAAATCTTGATTATAAATTCGTTGATTATATAGTTGTGACACTAGTAACTGTGTGTTTATCGGTTTATTTGATTAATTTCTTTATTTTTCAAAACAAATTTTTAGGATTGTATTCGGAGACTGTTTCTCAAAATGTACATCCAAAAACGTTTCTTTTTCTTTTAATACTATCTATGTCTGTTGAAATCGAGAATTCTATTGGATTGCAACATACTCTTAGATTCTTGTGCTTGAGCAATGTAAAGCTTTTTGTTTGATCTTCCTTGGTTATTTCATGATCAAATTGGAGTTGCCATTTGAAATGATAAAGCATGATTGTTAACTGCTGTGATTATGATTTTATATGTTTGAAAATGTAGGCTGCGCCATAGAGGTCCTGATTGGAGTGGATTGCATTGTCATGGGGATTGTTATCTCTCTCACCAGCGATTGGCTATTGTAGACCCGACTTCCGGGGATCAGCCACTTTACAACGAAGACAAGACCATTGTTGTCACGGTAACTTATTTATGCTTTATGTTTGGATATGAACAATTTGATTCTCGAGCTTTCAGAATAGTTTGAGAATTATCTTTCTAATTAGGTGAATGGAGAGATATATAACCACAAGCAATTGAGGGAACAGCTGAAGAATCATCAGTTCCGAACTGGAAGCGACTGTGAAGTGATTGCCCATCTTGTAAGTTTATACAAAACTTTTCATGATCTCTAGTTTGTTTTTCTGGTCAGTATGACAAGCTTTGGCATTGCAGTATCGGTTTCTTTTTTTTTTTTTTTCTTTTTTCCTTTTTTTTTTTGCCTTACTGTGATCTTTATTTGTAATGCTATCCAACAATTGTTTGGATGTTGAATTTATTTTTTGCCAGTATGAAGAACATGGAGAAGAATTTGTTAACATGTTGGATGGCATGTTCTCTTTTGTTCTCCTCGACACCCGTGACAAAAGCTTCATTGCTGCTCGGGATGCTATTGGCATTACGCCTCTATATATGGGCTGGGGTCTTGATGGTATGTAACATTTTAATTTTTTTATGTCAATAATGGCTCTCAGTTCTATAGTTACTACTGCAGGAAGACTGGTCCCTCGAAAGTGTTAAATATAATTGAAAATCAAAATTATTGTTGCTTTCCCGAGTTGATGGTCAATCTTCATTGCTTTAAGTGGGGTAACCTTGATCATCGGTTGGCCAATATTATTTAGATCTTAGCTTCGACTATTTTATTTTCAGGCGGATTCTCTACTAGCTTTTGATGTTAGGTTATCTCCAGTTTCTCTTCAATTTTTGTTTCATATTGGCTATCAGTTTTGTCGTTTCATTTTGTGTCCTCTCCATCATAAGAAATGCATGCTTTCAGAGTTATTTAATTGCCTATTGTGTTGCAGGATCTATATGGTTTGCTTCAGAAATGAAAGCTTTAAGTGATGATTGTGAGCGATTCATTTCTTTCCCTCCAGGGCATATTTATTCTAGCAAACAAGGTTTGCAAATCTTTAGCTGGGAATCTTGAATTTTTATGAATTTTTCTTAGCAAAGAGAAATACTATTGGTTCTCATATTGCCTTAGTTATTGTATTTTGGGAATTGTGCAAGGTAGAAAAATTAGTGATTTTTCAGTTGTAAGTCACTTGGAAAATTAATTATGTGATAAATGGATGTAACTAAAGAAAATGAGAATACAAATGGTTTCATTTTCTCTGTGTTAATATTCTTTTTATAATCCATAAAACAGTCTTTCTTTTAATCTTCGCATTAGTTTTCTTGAATTCTTTATGATGATACAAGCAACCCCTTTTGTAAATGTTTTTGTTTGAAATGTCTACAGGAGGACTTAGAAGGTGGTACAACCCACCATGGTATTCAGAGCAGATACCTTCAACTTCGTATGATCCCTTGGTTATACGTAAGGCCTTTGAGAAGGTATGCTATGGACTCTCCTATGTACTTGTCTAAACTCCTTTTTGTCTTTTCCTCTCTTTTTAGTGTATTATCATTGTCATGTTGAATCCATTTTGTTGGAGAGAAAGTCCGAGAGGAAAGGGATACATGAAAGAAAATATGAAAGGGTACAATGATATAATTTCAATTGGACGGACATAGAAGTGGAAAGCGGATGGAGGGTCCGGCTTGGAAAAGCCCCGCTCCAACCGTGTGTTTATTTAAACAACACTTGGGCCGGGGCAGGGCTTGGCTTTTCCATGCCTAGCCCATTTGCCAACCCTCAGCCTGCATTTTCTGGTTACCCTAAAATGTATAGATTATAAGTTGCCCCCAAAGGGTGTGGCTTGGTGCAAAGGGTTTAGGACTTGGTTGCCAGATCTTGGGTTCGAGTCCAGGGGGTGCATTTTTTGTAAGAGCTTGGGGCAGCCGAGGGTTTTACCTACTCCATTTAAGTCCGGGTCTGGTGGTTTGGAGGCGGGGTTTGGTTTCCAACAAAAAAAGTGTAGGTTATAAGAAAAAGCACGTTGAGAAAGATTTTAGGAATGTAATAACTAGCTTTGGTGGCTAGCTAGTGTTATACATAGAAATACCTGAATTGAAACATTTTGTTCTTTATTAAGATTTAGTATTTCTTGTTCGGGTGATTTCATAGTTAATATGAAGGAAATGTGTTCGATTTTTACTTATTTTTGCATTAATCCCATGCAGGCTGTGGTTAAGAGACTTATGACTGATGTGCCTTTTGGTGTACTTTTATCTGGAGGACTGGACTCATCACTTGTTGCTGCTGTGGCATCCCGCTTTTTAGCTGACTCAGTAGCTGCTTGCCAGTGGGGGTCACAGTTGCACACCTTTTGTATCGGTTTGAAGGTGTGACTTCTTGCTTTCATGTGATATTGTGATGTTTGTTCTTTTCTTGTATCAGTTTGGTCATTCCTCCCATAGGTGCTGGGACAATTGACTACATATGCTTTGTTGTTAGCATAGTCATCTCAGCTATCAGACCAATTCGATGAAGCTATAGTGTCTTCCATAACTTCAAATAAAGTATACCCAATGTATGCTGACTTTATATTCTGCAAATACTCTATTGATTCTACACAAATAATTACTTGTCAAATTAAATATTTAAGCATTTATCTATGCAAATAAGATTAGAACTGTTCTTACTGCTGTCTGATACAGACTAAAAATTGACTGATCCCCTGAATGCTCCTTTTTAAGAAGGTTGAATACCACCTGGCTATATCAAGTTGGTATAAGTTCTTTTGATTTGTAAAATTAGTTAAAATTTCAGTTACAAATTGTGCTGGCACTGTTGTCACATCTGAACTCTTACTATTTCAGCTAATCTCTTCAAACCAAACTAAATAAAGCCTTTTCCCATTAGATGGGTCTTTTGACGCCATTGTTCAGCTAGTCTCTCAAAAGTGAAATTTTAGTAGTAATGGGTTTTAAAGTTGATGTGATAATACTCTTAGAGGTTTCCAACCTCAATTAAAACCTACTCGATGTTGTATATGCTAAAGTTTAATGGCTTTAAATATTAACATAGAAGCTAGCTTTGATATATAAATGCTTTTGCAGATATCTAGTAGTTAACCCTGTCATTATATTTTCTCGGCATTGGTGTCTTAACCTGTTACAACAACATGTAAGATAAAAAGAAATGAGTTTGACATGAATCTGATGCCTTAATTAGTATCCTGCATTCCCAAATTTCAGTGTCTATCAGAGCAACTGCAGTTTGTCGTGGTCTTGACATGAACTTTGCTTTTCCTCTGCAAATTTCCTTCTGGTTCATTTTCTTTCATTTACATTTTTTTCAGGGTTCTCCAGATTTAAAAGCCGCCAGAGAGGTAGCAGATTATCTTGGAACTCGTCACCATGAGTTTCACTTCACTGTTCAGGTGATCTTCTGTTTTTGTGTCAAAAACAGCAAAATAGGATCTTCTTTATCCATCTTCAGTAGTTAAAGATTGAGGCTTACTTTTAATTTCCATATCAGGAAGGACTAGATGCTCTTGAGGAAGTCATTTACCATATAGAAACATATGATGTGACTACTATTAGAGCTAGCACTCCAATGTTTCTTATGTCTCGAAAAATCAAATCTTTAGGCGTGAAAATGGTTATATCTGGGGAAGGTTCAGATGAAATCTTTGGAGGTTACCTGTATTTCCACAAGGCACCCAACAAGGAGGAATTTCATCAAGAAACATGTCGAAAGGTATTCCATGCAGATTAATTTTTACACTACTTGGCTTTCTTCTGTGATTTTCAATATTGTGATGGCTGTCTTGACAATTCAACAGATAAAAGCTCTTCACCTCTATGATTGCTTGAGAGCAAATAAGTCAACTTCTGCATGGGGGGTTGAAGCTCGTGTACCCTTCTTAGATAAAGAGTTTATCAACACAGCGATGAGTATAGATCCAGAATGGAAAATGGTATAGGAATTCTTGACCTCTGTGTTTACACAGTATTCTTTTGCCACTGTGTAACATCTCACTTGTATTATGTGATATGAGCTATTATCTCATTTGAGGTATTGGCCTACCACTGAGCAGCTATTGGAAGATGAATCCGTTCATTTTTTACCTAAAAAACAGTGGATGCAACTGCATAAGCAACATTTATTTTCTAGAATACTTTATGTAAATATGGTTCTTCATTTGCGCTCAGTTTTCTGGTTATACCTTGCGGCTTTTAGTGTCACTAGATGCATAATGCCATACTGTATCCCATTTCACATCAGCATGAGTTATTCCAATATTTGGCCTATTTTTATGTTGGCACCGTGCACCATACATTTGTGATTGCAAAAGTTAATTGTTTACTGATCACAGGTCAGGCCTGATCTTGGAAGGATTGAGAAGTGGGTCTTACGCAATGCATTTGACGATGATAAGCAGCCATACTTGCCAAAGGTTTGCCACTTCCTGCTTTTGAACTTGTTTTACAGTAGAGCTAGTTGAGTTAAAATGCATTGTTTTTCCTGTGACAATTGTTATCAGTTCCTCGTGAGAGTTATTTCTCAGATTATTTTGAGTAGCTTTTTGCAAATTTTATTTGAGATTTCTGAATATGTTCTTCCTTGTCTGTTTGTTTTCCTTGTAAAGCACATATTATACAGGCAGAAGGAACAGTTCAGTGATGGAGTCGGATACAGCTGGATTGATGGTTTGAGGGATCATGCAAACAAACAGGTCTTAATTTTTTAAAATAATCGCTTTGTTCTCAACTTTGTCTTGTTGCAGTCATTAGCACAGAAATCATAGAGGGATAGATCAATTTTTCCTGCATTGAACATTTATATTTTGACTGTCCTGGCCAGGTTACGGATGCAATGTTGTCGAATGCAAGCTTTGTTTATCCTGAAAATACTCCTACGACGAAAGAGGCATACTACTACAGAACTATCTTCGAGAAATTCTTTCCAAAGGTGTAATTTCTGTGCCTTTCGTTTTTCTATTTTTTCCTTTTGTTAGAGGCAGAAGATTCTGTCACTTTCTTTTTCTTTTTTATTCTCTTCATTTGATTTTGAACTATTATGGTGGTGCATGAGGAGAAAGAGAAAAGTTCATACAACAAGAAAACTGTGTGGTAGGATCAAAGTAAGGCTGATATCAGTTGATGTGAGATTAAAAATGAACAACAAATAGAGAGAAAGAAGGGATGCTAAGTGAAGAAATGATGGAAGAGTGTAGAGATAGAAGTAGTGTTTAGAAAGGAGAGAAGAATATAAACTACAAAGATAGTTGAGATAAGAACAGGGTGTTTTGTTTTTTCATTTTTGCAACCAATTAATAAATGTATAATTAGTCATTAATGTCAATGTATACCAAGAATATATAGTGGCCGAAAAGCAATCAACCTACCACATGTCTAGAATTTCTGCATAATTTCTCTTTATTAGTTTTTCTGATAATAGACAATCACAGAGCCCTATTTTGTCTGTGAAAATACTGGCCACCTTTTTTTTTCAAAAAAAAAAAAAAAATCTGGCTGTTGGGTCTATTGATTTTTAAAATTTTTTATTAATTTGCTATTTTTGAGTTAGCCCGCTGCAAGGTCAACAGTTCCTGGAGGTCCAAGTATAGCATGCAGTACTGCAAAGGCAGTGGAATGGGATGCTTCATGGGCTAAAAATCTTGACCCATCTGGTCGTGCTGCCCTTGGTGTGCATGCAGCTGCATACGAGAAAGCTGTGGACACCAAGCCTGCCCATCCAGTGAATGGCCCCAAGTAACTGCAAGAGAGCATAGAGAAGACAGCAACTGGTTGATCGACTCTCTAGCTTTTATCTATGGCATGGTAGCAAGAAGGTTAATCGCTAACTGTGAAGGTACCTAAAATTTACTGACATTTGATATACTTTTCTACCATCTTCATAAGTTCATTGTTATCAATTATACTTTCGGTTTATTATGTGGCTTGTGTACCCACAAGACCATATAAATGCTTGTTGAAACACCATTAATCCTAAAGGCTAGGAAAGGGTTCAGTAGTGGTATAACACAAAACACTTGGCCGATATTTGAATGAAAAATTTCTCGCGGATCCAAACCTCAGTCCTATATAATAGCAGGTTGAGGGATTCTTAATCCCCAAATCTTAAGCTTTTATGGTGTTATTATGCAGATCATTGACTGGCGTTTTTCTGATATGACAGATCATGTGGCATAGAGTTGTAGCGAGGAACTTCACCACCGGCATTGAAGAGCTCGTTGTTATGTATCTCTAATCTCTAATCCTTGCATCTTTTATTGTTGGCTGTTCATGTAGAAATTGTCTCTTCAGTACTGTACACTCCCATGTTTTCGCTAGGTTTTCTTGTCCTTTTTTAAACCATCTAAACATTTCCAAGGGTAATGAGCTTTAATTATTGTTGGATGAGTTTGGATCTTTTCTCCTTCGAATTTCCTTTATTTTTCTGCTTTTGAATTGGTGATGATAATTCACAATCTTATCTTGACAGGAAAGAGTTTGTTTGTTTTTTTTTTTGTTTTTTTTTTTTTAGGGCATCTATAAGATTGTTTGATATAACACTTTTTCACTATGTTCTGAAATTCTCAATACACCTAATTTACTATTGTTAATGCTCCGAATATATAGTAGTATGTATAAATATATCACAGGTTAGAAAGATGGGGACTATTTTGAGTTTGGAAATGGAAATTTTGCTTCATACATAATTCATGCAAAAAGTTAAAACTAAGTTCCACAAAAATGAATAAGAAACTCACAGATCACCATCACCATCCAAATACAAAGCAAGTCAGTGAAGCATAAAGTGAAAAGGACTCTGATCTGGATCCAATCATTTAAGTATGAGAAACTCAGAAACATGATTTTGCAAATCAGAACTGCAACAGACAATTTGGTTTTCCAATTTTTTTTTTTTAGATTAAATGATAGAAGAATCAAACCCCACAATACCCAACAACAACTACTACCAGGACTCACTGAGTCACATGAGAGTGCCAGTGGTGAGCCACTTGAATGCAAGACATCACACATGATGGTCTAAATACGCTATGAAAAATAATTTCTAGCCATGGAAAAGCATTGGACATTCCTAGTTTCTCATGGTAATCTAAATTGATTGAAGCATATAAAATTCTGTAGAATGAACTAGTTTTCAAATTACAGTAACTTCTTTCACTCCATTGTTGTAGGGCAAAAGGAGGATTATGATCTCATGCAGTAGCACATTGTAGCATACTATACTCATGATTCAATAGAGGCAAAATATATATATATAAATATATGATGTGGAAGCTGTTCATCATTGTCATAGTACAGTATCTGGACGAAATGGTGACTTGAAGAAATCAATCAAGTATGATTTTGAAAGAAAAAAATTTACATGCTCAGAAGAAAGGGACAAAAATAGAATTGCAGCAACAAACCCAACAAAAATTGTGATGCCGTGCTTCCATATACTGCAAAAAGATGTGAAGAAAATGAATATTGTTTACATAATTGAATTGCAGCAACAAACCCAACATAATGAACCATAGAAAGACCAAAACTATCAATACTAAAAATAAAATCACACTTTTATTCACCTGTAGAGTAACAGCCATTTCCTCCCTTGAACAAGTCCAGGAAGCGAGGCGTAAAGGGAACTTGATCTTGTTTTCTCGGTAAGAAGCAATGAAGGTTCAGAAATGTCTTGAACTTCAACTGGAGCTGCAGGTTCTGTCACATTCTGCATTTGCTGCCTCCTCTCAAGTCCATCAAATTCAGAATCATTTTCATCATCAGTTTTCAAGTCAGAAACGACATCATGGTTTCGGTAGCCACTGAGTCTAGCAGCATGTTAAAAGAGCTTTTAGATAACTTTTACCCCTAGAAAATTAGCCTTTCCTAAACATAATCATTGTGTTGATGATATGACTCAACCATATAGATCAAGCGGCTGAAATCTCTGTTTGTATCTGTTCGTACAATTTTTTGTTAGTACGCGTGTAAAGTTCCAAATATTCGGAGATAAAGTCCCAGAAATGGGTGTTTGATTCCAAGAAAACACAAATTACAACCATAATGATTACAAAGCTAAGAAATACATTAAATTAAAACTACATGCTCATTTTGAGTCTTTTTTCTTGTTCCTATTATCCTTTGTTACGCCTGAGCCTTTTATAGTGTACAATCCTGTTAATCACTCACGTTTCCTACTCGCGTGTAACTGCTAGATCATGCGTGCAACCGCTGGGTCATGTGTGCAACTGCTGGGTTATGCTCTGGTAATCGCTAGATCATGGGGATTACTGCCAGACTGCGCAATAACCGTTAGGTGAGCCTATTCGTAACTAGCCAACTGCAAGGCACCTTCGCATATTCGTTCTTCTTTCATTGTTTTTCACTTGTTGGAAGGTTCTTTCTTCGTTCTTCACAATTCTTTACCCGTTGGTCGAATCGTCCTGGGTTGAATCGTCATGGGTCAATTCCTTCTTCATTCTTCGTCCTGAATGACGCCAGGTCGAATCATCCTGGATCGAGTCGTCCTGAGTCAATTCATTCTTCATTCTTCGTCCTATATGACGCCATGTCTTTTGTCCCAATTATTTTCCTGTTAACAATATCATTATTCCTATCCTTCACTAACCAAACATAATGTTTAAGGGCTGAGCTGAAATTCGGTCTTGATTGTCAACAGTCTCGACCGAGTTATAAAACAACTCATAAATTATTATTGTTTTTAAAAAACTTTGAGCAATAATTAGCATCAGCGACTCCATGGCCCAATGGATAAGGCGCTGGTCTACGAAACCAGAGATTCTGGGTTCGATCCCCAGTGGAGTCGATTTTTATTTTTTTCCTTTTATTATTATTATTTTTTTTATAATATATGTTAATATGATCAAATATATACACAAATATCAAAATTAATACCATCAAAAATAATAAAACCCATCATTTATTCCTAAAATTTTAATAAAACCCAGAAATAATCCATCATGTGTTGTGATGAATTTGACAGTAATGATAGGCTTTGTGGGGCAGAACCCATAATTAGCCCCGTGAATTCTTATCAAACATCTCAATAGCCCATCAAAATTTTATTTTCACCCATTAGCCCACTAAACTTTTAAAAACCGTGTAACCAACTCATTGACGTAACGCCGTTCCGCGCGTGTAACGAACGTGAGATTGTTCAGATTTTTTCAGTGCCAACTCATTATGCGCCCTAGCATATCTTTATTTTTTGCTAATTATGCGCCCTCGCATAACTTCAATTACTTTTTTTAAAAAAATAATCTTTTTAATAAAAAACTGAACAATTACTTTTAAAAAAAAATCGAATAATTATAATTAGACATTTTTACTGAACTGTGCTCACCCCTGCTTTTTATAATGTGATTACAAATCTAATCACATTATGTTCTTATTTTATAATTTTATTTGTGATATTATTTAATTTATTTGGTGTTTAATGAAAATTAATTTAATGAAATATTTGTAATTTGTTACTTTTACTATTTGGGGTGGGTCAATCCGAACCGTTATAAAAAAATCGTAAATTCATTTCGATTTGGTTCGGTTTGCTTTTTTATTCGGTTCGATCGGTTTTTTGCCCACCCGATAAGCCCCAATTTTGACTGATATGCCTGTTCCGATTTTGAAATACTTTTACCTAAATTTCTAACATAATGCAGGTTAAAAATTGTCATAAATTCAGTTTTTTTTTTTAAATAATTTTCGGATTGGACCGAGCAATTTTTTTTTTACTTTGAAGTTATGATAGGGCGCATAACTAGCAAAAATAAAGATATGCTAGGGCGCATAACTAGCAGTAACGACAACAGCGGAACATCGTTACGTAAATGGGCTGGTTACACGGTTTTAAAAGTTCAGTGGGCTAATGGGTGAAAATAAAAGTTTAATGGGCTATTGAGATGTTTGATAAGAGTTCAAGGGGCTAATTATGGGTTCTGCCGGCTTTGTGGTGATGAAGATAAGTGGTAGGGGTGGAGGTGATGTTTGAGAGAGAATAAAAAAAAAAAAAAATTAATGTAGATAATTTTAGACATAAATAGGTTAATTGAATAAAACAAACACAATTCTAAGATAAAGTGAGGAGATCAAATATCATTACCTTCAGGCCCTCTACGATTTAGTGCTTATTTGGTATGATTTTTAGTAAAGATAAAATTTTTTTTTTAATCTCGTAAGTTCTTTTCATAATTTTTGGTGATGTTTGGTTGTATTTTAAGTATAGCTTTTGAGAATTAAAAAAGTTATTTTACCTCAACTAATAAAAGCTCAAAATTTAGGATTTTGGGAGTAGAGTTTGAAATTTTTTTTTAATGATTTAAAATATCCATAATACCCTTATTTAATTTAACAATATTATTTCATTTATTTCATAATATAACTTCAAAAATCTCGTCTAATAAAATAATTTTATAATGTTTAATAAAAGTTCACACTCACAATCAAACACCTAAATTTTTTTTTTTCAAAAACTTTACTTCTAAAAACTCTATTAATAAAAACTCTACTTGAATAAGCTATATTTAAAAAGTTATACCAAACAGACCCTTAGTGAGGAATCATCAACCATACTAATGGCACCCATCAAAAGTCCTCATTAAATTTTTTTAGATGTTTATAACTTTTATATTATATATTATTATAATCATAATGTAATAACCAAATTAATTTTATTATTATAAGTATAAACAGTTTTAAATTTAGGCGAACTAAGCGATCAACTAGAACCCCAAATTTTAGGAAGGCTCTATTTTTTAAGCATCTCCTTAATCTCCTTAATAATATTTTAATAAATAATTTACCTAAATTTTAATTATGTATTATATTATTGTCACGGCTCGGAAAATCCAAGACATGCGATCGGCATGAGATGGCTAACCTATCTCCTTGAGCCTCTAGCGTGACATGCATAACATGTTGTAATTCATATTGTGATAGCTAATTTGGTTACATGCATGGCTGACATACATTGAACATGAACTGCACGAATCATACAATGATACAATACACAACATATTCATATATACGTGCATAATCTGATCTGATCCATTCATACGTTGAGTTAACTAGACTGACTTGACATGAACTGATTTTCTGTCTTATTCTTGAGCTACTCAAACATGCACTAAATTATTGAATTTCTATCATTATGTTTAACGTGATAGGTGCTACCCTCTAACTTGCGCTATTTATCGTTACATGCATACTGCATCTAAACTGCATTTGATCTGTCTTGATGAACCTACTTTCCGATTCATATATGACATACATAAAATGTACCTAATTTGTACTTACGCTACGCATGCATGCTATAACTTCATATATATTTGTTGTAAACATGTTATAATTACGCATCATTACACATGGACTGCTCTATATAAATTACTATAACTTTAAGTACATTAACATTACTAATGAAATCTGTCACTTGACCTAACATGTGTATCATACGTGTGATGCATGCATAATGAAGTATATGCAAAATTGAAACTGAGAAGAGCAAGTCATATGAACGATTTAGTGAGTGAATACTGAAAATAAACTCAACTTGAATGAATATCATATATATACATACATATGTACACACATATGATATTATCTATATATGCGCTGAAGATACGTCAAACCTGACACTTGAAGCATAGGAAAATTAAGAATCTAAAACTGAGAAAATTACAAGTCATATTTATATATATAAATGCAACATATATGAAAATTGAAACATGACTAAAGATCTTGATACATGACAGCCTGACTGTAGACATGAAAACTGAAGACAGATCATGACCTGAAATGACGTCAACATAAAACTGAAAACTGAAAATTTGCCTTGGGAAACTTTAACTTGAGTTGAAAAACTATGAACTAAAAACATAAACTCTCATGTAAACTGTAAAACGTATTCATGGGCTGAAAATTGAATCATGAACTTGAGAATATATTTGTTGGCTAAAAAAATAACGTAAATATAACTATAAATTGAAAAGCTATTGTACTGGAATTTTAAGCTGTGAACTAAAAAGATCTTATACATAATTTGAAAATATGTTATAAGCTAAAACCAGCACCAATATCTATTTAGCGGAACCTAGCACTGCGTAAGTATTGGGGGCTGAACTGAATATGCCTAAGAGGGTTATCTGAACCATTAGGCCTGCTGAAATATAAGTGAACCCGAGATCGGGATGCTATGCTGAGCTGATGGGATGACATTTTACTGGTGTTTTGAAAATATTTTATTTCTTATAAAACATTTACTGAAATGTGTAAACTGAAAATCATGAAAAATCGTGATTGGAAACGTATTTTATAAACATGCAAACTGAAAACATGATCTGTAAACTTGTAACATGAAAGCGTAAACCGAAATCATGAATTGTAATTTAAAATATGAAAACTTGACATATAACATGTAAACATAACACATGAAACATAAACAATAATTGTGTAAACTTGACACGTGCATGATGTAAATTAGAAGCTGAATTTAACAACATAATTGGGGATCACACATGAGCTGTAGACATGGAAAACATTGATGGACACATATATTGACTTATGCATACAAGCTCGTATGAGACTCCTTATCTATTTTAGAATAGTTATGGGAAGAACGTCGTCTGAATAGCCTAATAAGTACTTCTACCATGAGAACGCACAACATAAACTGAAATATAAACTAAAACATGAACTGAATATATGAACTGAATTCGTAAATTGTTTATCTAACTTAATTCTTAAATTGGAAACCTGGACTTAAGCATGTGGCATAAAATGTAAATTTTTGAGTGCAAATATTTTATTTAAAAATATTAGTAATAAAATAATTTATTAAAATATGTATGTTTTAAAAAAATTTGAGTGAAAATAGTATCACCTATATATATACACATAAAACAAGAATAAAAATCATCTATTTGTTTTTCCTTTTCCTCAATTCTCATTGACATTTTCATTTAATGATACGTGGCATGCAATTCAATTTTAACCATTTATATTTTTGTGTATGCCACATGTCACTAAATAATAATGCGAATAAGAGACAATAGAGGGAAAAAAGAGAAGATCTTTATCCTTGAAAAAATACAAAAACTACAACAAACTCAATTTTTTCTAATCTTGTATGCGGTTCTAATAAACCTAAAGTGTTCTTCCGGAGAGGGAAGTTTTTAGATAGAACTAGATATAGATAGGCCCGAGTATTGTTGCGGTTTTTATTTTTCAAAAAGAGAACAAAAGATAGGTAGCACCTACCAAAGTCAGTTTAATCCGCCAAGTTAAGGCCATCGTCCCACTAAATAAAGTCGTCTATCAAAGTAAAAGTGCGATATTCTAATTCTATCATGTATATTCCTTTATATATGCATATGATCATGATGAAATATATAAAACATAAAAAATATATATGAATCTTGTAAAAAATTTAATATATCATGATCATTAATTTAAATATATTGTAGATATCGAGATATATGGAAATACGACATACCATAAACATGAATTAAATTCAATGTATTATTAATATTAATTAAAGCGATGACTTAATATAAATATTAATTAAAATGAGGATATATATATAATTTTATCCTCTAATATCTCTGGTGCCACGTGGCAGCACCAGAGGAGTTAAGTGACAAAAATATATGTAAGCTAGATATAGATAGACCTGCGCGTTGTTGTAGTTTTTGTTTTCCAAAAAAATAACAAAAGATAGGTAGCACAAGCCAGTTTAGTTCGTCAAATTAAGACGATTGTCCCACTAAATAAAGTCGTCTATCAAAATAAAAGTACGATATTCTAATTCTATCATGTATATCTCTTTATATATATATATAATCATAATAAAATACATGAAACCGAAAAAAAAAACACAAATCTTGTAAAAATTTCAATATGTCATAATCATTAATTTAAATACGATGTAGATATCGAGATATTGGAAATATAGCGTACCATAAACAATTCAATGTATTATAAATTGATGACTTAGTATAAATATTAATTAAAATGAAGATTTAAATATAATTTTATCCCATAATTTCTTTAGTGTCACGTGGCAATACCAGAGAAGTTAGAGGACAAAAATATATGTAAGTATGATGAGAGAGCTATCTAATAAAGTTTTGTTCTACATTTATTATTGATACTACTATATTTATGATATACATTTATTTATTTTGGAAACGTTGGAAATCATGTCACCAAATCATTTGATTCGGACTTAAGCGGAGCATGTAAAATCCACATGTGTCAGGTTTTCAGAAGAAATACACCCTCTAAACTCGAACTCATGACCTGACAATTTATTGTTAAGTTTTTTACTATCAAACCACACTCATGGGAAGCGATATACATTTATTACATTACTGAATTTGATAAATCATTTATTAAACATACAACTTATATGACAAAATTTTTGGGGCCACATAATTTAATTGCATTACCATAGAGCTAAAAAAAAAGTGTGTAAAAAAGCCAATATTGCCATTTTTGGTTGACCTGCCAATTTTATTTTAAATGAACCCAACAAATAAATATTTTTTTAATTTTTATTTTTCAAAACCGTAAAATACAAATATGTATACAATCAATTTACAATTAATTATACAATCACATGTATATACAAAAATTCAAAAATTAAAATCAAACACATATGATTATGTAAATGATTGTACAAAAAATCAAAAAAGTACCAATGTCTCAAAAACAACACATTGTTAATTTTTAAAATGTGTTTTTAATGAAATCTGAAGGTACATTGGTAGGTAGGTAAATCATTCACGAAAGACATTGCAAATAATCTCATAAATTTTAGTTTTTTTTTTTCCTTTAAAAAAGAGACGTAAATGTTATTTTCCACAACAAAACAAATTATACAATTTGGCCTAACTTTTTAAATAGCATTTATAACAATGATATTTATATGCAAAAAAATCCCGAAAAAAATCACAACTCTCTCATTGTAAAAACAATGATATTTATATGCAGAAAAATCCCCAAAAAATCATAAGGCTCTCATTGTAGAAACAATGATATTTATACGTAGAAAAATCCCAAAAAAAGTCACAATTCTCTCATTGTAGCTACAATGAGAGAGTTGAGAATTTTTTAAGGATTTTTGTGAGTATGTTTAGCATTTTTGAAATTCTTATTATAGAATTTTTAGAATTATAGATTTTGATAATTTTTTTAGATATTTAGTTGTCAATGATAATTTTTATTAAAATTTATCAAATTCTTTTAATTGACAAGTTTTTTAAAAATATATTATGAAATAAATAAAATAAGAATATTTTAAATAATTTAATTCTTCATAAAATATATTTTTAATCAAAATATTTATCATGCAAAATATATATATTTTTTCATATAAATAAGCTGATCCCTATCGCAAATCTCATAATTGCCTCATATTTTAATTTACAAAAAACTGAAGAAAATCAAACAATGGCGACCCTTAAAGTACCAACCCAGATCCCATCTGCTGCCGAGGATGCCGAGCAACTCCACAAAGCATTTCAAGGTCTGATTGTTATTTCAATGTTAATTGTCATTTGAGATTTTGTACTTGTGTTCTTGATGATCTTTAGACTGAACTTTTAAACCACATGATCAATGATCAAGTTTCTTGTATAGTAGATGATCTCGATCAAGTTATTGTTTGACCCTTTTGAGTGAATAAAAGAAATAAAAAAAGAAAAAGAAAAAAAATTCATTTTGAGCATTTTGGACTTGCTTGAAATTACAATGTTCATTGTCCTTTGTGATATTTGTGTTCTTGATGATATTTACAGTGAATTTAAGCCATATGATCATTGATCAGGTTTCAAGTATGGTAAATGAACTTGATCTAAATTATCTAATTCTTGTTTGACCCATTTGAGTGATAAAAAATGTAAAAAGATGTTTACATTTTGGGTATTTTTTATTTTATTATTCTGATCTATTCATCAGTCTCAGATTTATGGATTTTTGTCTCTGTTTGGTTATGGGTATTATAATATTTTTCTAGGGGAAGATAACGAATACGCTGTTAGCAAATTTGTTGATTATATCTTCTTATTAATCATAAAGTTGGTATGGCAATTGTTTGTGGGTCAATCAACTGATCGTTTACTTTAATTGTATGTTTGCAGGATGGGGCACGAATGAGGCTCTGATTATATCAATCTTGGCTCACAGAAATGCTGCTCAGCGCAAGTTGATTCGAGAAATCTACACTGAAACTTATGGGGAAGACCTTCTTAAAGCACTGGATAAAGAACTTTCAAGTGACTTTGAGGTCAGCTTACGATTTAGCAAAAACAAAACTTTTTAAGAATCATTTTGTTGTTCAGTATGATCTTAGCTTTCCATTCTCATTTTGGGTTGAACGCTAACAATTGTTTCTCGGTAACTGTTTGTTTGGATCAAACAGAGATCTGTACTGCTGTGGACATTGACTCCTGCTGAACGTGATGCATATTTGGCCAATGAAGCGACAAAGAGATTCACTTCAAGCAACTGGGTTCTAATGGAAATTGCCTGTACTAGATCTTCTCTTGACCTATTTGCTGCGAAGCAGGCCTACCATGCTCGTTACAAGAAATCCCTCGAGGAAGATGTTGCATATCACACATCTGGAGACTTCCGCAAGGTACATCTTTCAATCTCAAATTCATTTTTAAGTTACCATTAATGAAAAGCTCAGTTTTTTTCAAATGCTGTGGACATTGACTCCTGCTGAACAAATGCTGTTTATGCACTATTCTTCTAATGCTTGCTTCTCTAATAACTGCAATCAAGGAAATACGAACGAGATTATTGTTTACTGAATATGGATGCCTTGCAGCTTTTGGTTCCTCTAGTGAGCACATTCCGTTATGAAGGAGATGAGGTTAACATGATGTTGGCAAAATCAGAGGCTAAGATTCTCCGTGACAAGATTTCGGACAAGGATTACTCTCACGAGGAGCTTATCAGGATCCTGACTACAAGGAGCAAGACACAGCTTAACGCTACTCTCAATCACTACAACAATGCTTACGGAAATGCCATCAACAAGGTGACATGACTAGTAGCAGTTGTAACTAAAAATGTTTCCTAGGACTGAAACCATATGCTACATATTTGAAAATGGATTCAACTTCATCTAATAATTTTCTCATATTCTAGATGGTTAACTGGCATTTGTTTACAGGATTTAAAGACTGATCCCAATGATGAATTCCTCAAACTGCTGAGAGCCGCAATTAAGTGCTTGACCTACCCCGAGAAACACTTCGCAAAGGTTCTGCGACTGGGCATCAACAAGTTGGGAACAGATGAATGGGGTCTTACAAGGGTCGTCACCACTCGTGCTGAGGTGGATATGCAACGTATCAAGGAGGAATACCATAGACGCAACACTGTCACTCTGGAAAAGGCAATTGCTGGCGAAACTTCTGGTGACTATGAGAGAATGCTTCTTGCATTGATTGGACATGGAGATGCTTGAGCAATGCTTCTGTATCAGCAGAGTTTTCTTCCATCTAAAAACAGTTTGTCGTTTGTTTGAATGCTCATCTTGTTTTGGTTTTGTGTACCAAGTTTATGAACTCGTCCATTTGTATGAGATTTAAGATGGATGTTTGTTATGAATAAGGTGTTAACAAATTGTGTTTTTGAAGCTGATTTGCCCTCCATTTTGTATCATATTCTTAATCACATGCTTGCAATTAAGGATCGCAACGACTCATCTCGTTCAACCAACACGTATAATTTACTTTGTATGAACCCGTCTCGTTCACCCGATGAGTATAAAAACTATACCTAGACCCCGGGAATTTTTGCCGCCCCTACTCACAATTGAGCTGAGACCTGAGTAAAGAATATGCGGACCCCATCCTCATGGGAATTTTGGCCACCCCTACTCGCAATTGACTTGATGAGCTGAGTTTGGCATAGTAGAAAAGAATATGCCATACTAAAATGTAGCAAGTCATCACAGGCAGATGACAATGGTGGGTCTTAATTATTCAAGAAACTGGACAAGTCTACAACATAACAGAACGTAATAAATGATTCTCCGAAAGACGACATCATTTAAATAACTCGATAAGCGACCATCAAGTGCTATGATTTAAATGTTAAAACCTACAGACGTGAAAACAGCAAGCAATCCACATAACACCACTCAAACGAGCACCTTGCTGATAATTAAGCAAATATAACAAGGTTTCTTGGAAGTTCAAACCAATGAAATGCTGCTCTCACCACCAGGGGGTTTGCGGACACCACCAAAATAGTCTCGGGATTCTACCTTTTCATCAGCAAAGATGTTGCTGCCGCTTATTTCTCTCAGCTTAGCATTGCTTAGAGGCTTCTCGGCAGATCCTGGAGGTACATCTCCCTTAAAGATATCATTGCCTGTCAGCTCTGCAAACTTCTGGTTATGTATTTTCTTGGATGTCTTGACTACAGGTTCTTCGCTGAACAGAATATTGCTCTGACCTCCAGCAGGCTATAAAAAAAAAAAATATTTAGTACGAGACAAAGCAAAATACCAGAGATATGGAAGTTTAAAAGCATCTGCATCATGCTATCGTTAACCCAAAACCCCTCGTTTAAGCCAACTGTAGGAAAGAGAGATCAAATGGGAGTGAAGCACATCTTCTTTCGGTTACTGTGCTTGAATGCAGCAAGAAGACTAACATGCTTATACCATGACAATATGTATGCATTCCATAAGATGTACGAGAGATGAAAGCAAATCAATTTCACCAAACTGCTGACAATTTTCATGTAAGAAAAAGTCTTCGAATTGAGTCGTGATTCAAGAGTGCTTCGGTAGTAAACAAAGCTACCATAAAATAATAACATGGAAAGACTGATTCAAATGGACTGAATATAGGTAGACCAAAGAGAACCTTGAAGGACAAAAAAGAACTCACATTGGAAACTTTGACAGACGTGCGCACATTCCTTGGTGCAGGTTCCCCCATGTCTATACTTTCTTTTGATTCCAAGGAGCGTGCAGCCACCAAAGATCGAGGCTGTATTTCAGGAGCAGGGCTGAATATGTCATGACCACTTATCTCCTTGAACTTTGCATCCGAAATCAGCTTGTTAGTCTTCAAGTCTGACTCAGTTTGCAGTGACCCACTTAACTCACGCTGCTTTGCTACCTCCGGTATAGAGGTAGGCTTCTTTGGAGAAACAGTTTCTTCAGCACTAAATGAAATCTGGCTGATTCCATTCATTGCTTGCTGAAAATTCAACCATCGAAAGTTAAGAATTGTATTCGCATCATGATGGACTCCTGATGTCTATGCATGCACCTATTGAATTCTGAATATAATCTATACCTGATAAACACGCACTGATGTTCTGTTATTACGATTAGCAGCATCAGATTCTGATGCACCATTTTCATTATTGTCTGCAAATATGCCACTGCCAGTTATCTCCTTTAATTTATAACCCGAACAAGGCTTCCTGAAAACATCACATCAAATAATTTCAGATAAACTCACATATAAGGTAACCACAACAAAAGTACCTAGAAATCACGGTGTGAACAGACCCTTTATGAAATGCTAAATTATTCAGCCCTATGTTTGACTATGAAAACATAGACAAGACCTCGGGACAAGCCACAAGTTCAAGTAGAGTTATAAATTCATTTACTTTTCCAGGCCCAAAGCAAGATTTCTTTCTCAAATTATATGGTGAGTGATACCTCCATATTACATTGTATGGTTAATCCACAACTTTGACACTATTCACCAGGAGTAACAAAATTGCATAGCATGTCCAGTTACTCACCAGACGGCGATATACGCCATTGAAACAAAGATACTTAGTTCAAGAGACAAAAACCGGGGATTCAAAAGCTTCCTTTATCAAACAAGCAGAAAATTGTACAGAATCATCACAAACTAAGATAACAAAAAACCCAAATCAATTCATGTTATTGCTTGATAAATCATAAATCTCCCATGGCCCAATAACCCACTGATTCACATACACAACTTAATTATTAATTATTAAAACTTAAAAAAGGCAATAATAATACATCTAATTTTTTTTATTTTATTTTAAAAAGAATTTTTGTCATTACATAAAAATTTAAAATCTATATTATCAGGCCTTCCTTAAACAAAAAATATTATAATTATCTGGAAATAAAGTCTGTTAAATAATTAAATTAACACCCAAATAAATCCAAACCAAAACAACTAGATCCGATTCCACATTCACCCATTGTCACATGCAAATAAGGAAAAAAAAAAGCTGAACTTCACACCAAAACGCGGCGTTTTGACAAACAGATCTTTACATGACGAGACTTACTTCTTGTTAAGAGACTCAGCTTCTTCATCAGTAATCTGGCCTCCGAACAACACTTTGCTAATCCCATCCGACGGCTGAGATGAGATCAATCAATCAATCAATCAAAATTAAAACTTTATTAGAAAAATGACGTGGCAAATTGGCAAACTTTATCCCCCTCAAAAAAAAAAGAAAAAAGAAACCTGGTGAGAGCGAGGGGCGGAGACGGGAGGATGAGAGGAGGAGTCGGAGGAAGGAGCTTCGGGCCACGTCAGCAGATCGGAGGTTGACACGTGTGGCTTTCTTACTGGTGTGGCCATTTCTCTTTGAGATTTAGATTTGAGTTTCGAGTTTTGAATGTGAACTCAGTTTTTTTTTTTTTTTTTTTTTTGCTTGAAACTTTGAGCTCAGTGTTTGTGTTGTGTCTGCAAATGAAGAGTTCTAAAAGATATTTTTGGATTATTTTAAAATTTGAACGATAAAAGATCCACCAAACTTTTTGAATTATCGCCTACTCTCGAGAGTATCTTAATCGTTTTGTACTCGCTATTTTTATTGGAATTACGATACATAAATAATATATTTTAAAACCCTGTTTAGTCTCATTTTTAAATAAATAAATATTAAAATGTTTTGTATATTTTTTCATTTAAAAATATGGAGAGATTTTTTTTTTTAATTTAAATTATAATTACCAAAAATATTAAATGGTATTTGATTGACAACGTTTCTACTTGTATGAAATATTAAGCAATGTTTTTTTTCTTTCGCAAGGTTATTAAATAATGTTTTTTTTTAACACTATTAAATAACGTTAATACAAGGTAATATAAATTGATTTAAGCATACATATACTTCAAAAATATTCAAATAAATATTAATTTAATTATGTTTTTTTTTTTCTAAATAATATTATTATTTTTCAATATTAAGGGAAAAAGCAACCGAGAAGATAAATAAGACGCTTTCAACTTATGTTATAGGAATCGTTGGAAATCCCATCGTCAAATCATCTTTTCTGGGGTTAAGTGTAGCAGGTAAAATCCCCGATTGTCGCAGAATCTTACAAAAAATGCACTTCCTGGATTCGAACCTAATACCTCATGGTGAGATCCTAAGACATACCTCTTGGGGACCTTTTAATCTTTAATATTACATGATTTTATAATAATGCAGTGAGAGTATTTTTATATTAAAGGTGAAAATTAATTGGTTTAATTTAGTAAGATCTCGAAGTGGCACAAAAAGTTTGAATTTAATTAGATAATATATTTTCTTAATTGTTTAATTTCCTTAATAATCAAATTAAATGAAACTTATATGAATTAGTCCAATAATAGTTGACAAAAAAAAGTTGAGACAAATGAGTAATTTAATCTCATTAATGTCATTTTTTTTTCCTCTTCTCCAATTTCATGATAACCTATTATCTTGGTGAGTTAGTGTGTCACATCCCATTTGGATAAAAAATAGTGCATTAAAAATCTTATCTTAATAAATAATAAAACCTTACCAAATCTGGAATGGAATGGAATGAATTTGGAATTAACATGAATTAACATTTACATTAATTTATCTTATTTAAGATTATGCTAGATATGGAAGATGCTACTATGCTGAAAATTGGATATTTGAATTACATATTGAGAGAAAGAAAAACCTATATATGGACTTCCATTTTTCTTGTTGGGAAAACCATTATTATTATTATTATTTTTTTGGAAATGATGGAAACCCCGCCACCAAACCACCCATTTTGGGCCGCGGCGCAGGTAAAACCACCGGCTGTCTCAGGCTCTTACAAGAAGTGCACCCCCTGGATTCGAACCCAAAACCTCAAGGTGAGATCCTGGACCCTACACCACCAAACCACACCCCTTGGGACTGGGAAAACCATTACATATATGCTTCTTTTAATTTTATTTTATTTTTAAAAAATAATTATATGGGGTTAGAAATTTGGCAGGGCCTCTTGTCAAAATAATTCTATTATAATTTATCTGCGATATCTCACATTGCTTGAAAAGGATATTCAGATATGTTTATAAATAATGAACTCTCTTAAATAGTAAGATATCTTCCAACAATTGGGATGAACCCTAAAGAATAGATTGTGACATCATAAATCGATTATAAAAATATCATTATAATATATAACCTAAATTAACTAGTAAGACAAATTATTAGTGGGCGAGTCATCACATTATCTTTAAATAATTGGAAGAATAAATATTTTCTTACATTGAAAAAAAAAATACTTGAATCACTACCCAGCCATAAAAAGGAAGTAATTCATCACCCCATTAATAATGAGAGATCCCAAATATATAAGAGTTTAAGACTACTCATTCATTCATTTTTTTAATAAGCAAAGTGTCTGGGCCAGCTTACGTGCACCTCGATTAATTCTCGGGACCTGTACTTCGTATCCTTAGAAGTTTCACAGCACATATCAAAATAAGTCGCTAGTTTTTTACATCAGGGGGCATTGCCCCGAAGAAATACATTTAATGAGATTTCGAACCTTAAACCTGAAGTGAGCAAATTACTCGAGCTCAAAATTTTTACCACTGAAGTAATCATTTGGGGTTGATTCATTCATACTTGTAAATAAACATCTAAAAATTTGAATGCTTAAGTGATTCAATACTATCAATTACACAAGGCAGATGGCTAATGACATGAAAAAGTTGAAAACTCTAATCATATTTAAATTTCAGAGTTTAACTAAACATTATTGAATAATTTCCCAAAAAAGAGATCATTATTGATGAAATGGGACAATGTTTCAAAATGAACAAACAACTCTACCTAAACAAATTAAGATTCTTGGTTGTTGGCTTTCTTGCCAACTAATTAAATCTAGCACCATTTATAATAATGTATTGTGAAAGGTCCTGAAATGCTATCTGTTAGTTCCATTTTATTGGCATGTGTCCGTGACAAAACAAGTTCAATTGAGTTGTAATCTTTCATGAAGATCTTTGTGCAATTGGACTGGTTTCTGGCTGCTGTGCATCAGACATGCGTTCGTGGTGCGTTCTTTGAAGTGTTCGAACGATTTGCGTTGGTGCTGCGTTCGTTATTGGGTTCGAACGTGTGGCGTTAGTGACACGTTCTTTATTGGGTTCGAACGGGAATTCCAGAGAGCAAATGTTCGAGTCACGTTCTTTGTGGGTTCGAACGAGATCATTCCAGAGAGCATCCGTTCGTTGTGCGTTCGAGTGGCGTTCGAACGAGTATTCACAGAAAGGCGCGTTCGTGGTGCGTTTGAGTAACCGTTCGAACGCGACTGCGATCTGAACGCGTTTTTGGCTTGCAAAACCCTAGCTTTTCACCCTACCTATAAATATAACACTTAGCCGCCATTCCCCTTGGAGTTGAGAGAGCTGAAACACTTTTCCCTTGAGCCAAATCTTCCAAAGCTTTCAACTCTATTTGATTCCACCATTGAAGACTTCTTCATCCTATTGTCTTCTCCATTAATGGTGTGAATCCTTCTTTGATAAACCTTCAACACAACATAACCCAAATTCCCTAATCCTTAAGAGTTCTTTAGGAGGAAGTTTGGTAGTCGGAGTTCCGGCGTTCGAAGTGATACAATCTACTCAGAGACTTCAGAGGTTCTGAAGAAAACCGTAGGTTGCGGACTTAAGGTGTTGCCTTGAGTTCTTACAGTATTGAGGTACTTGAGTCGGTGAAGTTGTCACCATGGGTCTTGACCATCGCTGTAAGTTTATCTCTATATAGTGGATTGGGCTGGTAGCCGATATACCCGGAGTGGTTTTTTACTCGGAAGAGTTTTCCACTTCGTCACCAAAATTATTGTGTTGATTTTGTGTGATTGATTTACCTTTCCGCAATTTATATTTCGTATTTAATTAATATTGTGGAATTGTTTGTTGTTGGATATTGTGGTTGGTAGTTGATTTCCCATAGACACATTAATTAGGACTTGTCTCAATTAATTGTGATTATTTCCGCATAGGGTCAGAACTTAGGATAACCTCGAATTCTCACTATCCTAATAAGTGCTGACAGATATGAGAGAATAGTCTCCTCTCCACCTGAAATTCTCAAGAAAATTAGTTTAGTAATTCTCTCTTAATATGCCATTTTCGTGAGCAAAATTTAAGTAATGATTAGTGATTATTATCTAATAAATAAATACAAATAAATTTCAACTTCATTGATTTATTACTACAAATACGATAACATAGATCCTTCAACGGGCTCCTGATATGATTATTGATTGCAGAAAATCTTGAATTCTATATCGTCTAATTTTGAAGTCGGAATAATTTTTCATTCCGAATAAAAACGGAGATCTTGAATCATTCAGTCATGAATTTAGGAAGATTTTCATGTCAATTCAAAAATTGATACGACATTTAGGATATTTTTTTTATCCCAAATCTATAAATCAAGAAGAAATTGGATTGACCAATTATCATTTCTAGACATGATAGCTTAGATAGTGGCACAATCGAGACTTTGGTTCAATGGAATTCATAATAGAGAAATTATAAACGTGGGTAAGCTATAATATAAAATTTCGTTAAATTACGGATCCCAACAAAAGTAGGGATGATAAAAATTTATGGGGTTGAGTGCTTGCAAGGGCCCGATATATTAGGGTCGGGTATATGTATAATTTTTTGTGCTAGTTAGAGAGACTTGTCTGATACGAATATTGATATTCATGTATTAGATAAAGGTAAAAATCCTCGTACGAACATGGGCATATAGGGGTCGAATACATTATAGATGATATAATTTTTTGTAATCGTTGATTAAATAGATATAATAGGGATATTAATATCCTCATATAATACCCGACTCGTTATCATTCATAGTAAAATGGGACTATAAGGGGAAAAAAAATTGAAACTTTAGTGAACTAAAACAGAATTTTATGCAAAATAAGTTGCCAGACATAAAATGGATAAATTTTCATTCAAGTCATGGGTGGCCAGGGCCTCCAGCCTGTACATAGTTCGGCGACTGAGCTCAGACCAAAGAGCATCCTTGATACTTTTCATTAATTGTGTTCTAATATTCGGGCAATGATATATGCACAACTTTGTGCATAATTCTTTGTACAAATAAATTAAAAGATAATTTTTTTTATTATATAATAAAATTGAAATTGCATACAAACACTCAAATAACAGTTGACAAATATTACAGAATTAAAATTTTTGTTAATTTTAAGTCACTTAGTTAGTAAATTTACAGATTAAGCTTAGTATACAATTTTCTCAATCAATGTACTCAACAATTTATTTCTCAAAGGCAAGTTACTAAACAATATGAAAATATAAAATAACCTTGCTATAATAAAAGAGTTAAGAGATAGAGAAAATGATACTGTAATTTTTAATGATTCGACTAATAATGCCTACGTCCACTCCTCAAAGTCGCGTTTGAAGATTTCCACTGTATAAATGTGATTCCTCACTTTACCGAGCGTTTTCCGTGGCTCACTTACAAACCAAGAGTTTCGTCTTTAGGTTTACCCCAAATCTTTATACA
Source organism: Zanthoxylum bungeanum (assembly GCA_019454045.1). NCBI lineage: Eukaryota > Viridiplantae > Streptophyta > Magnoliopsida > Sapindales > Rutaceae > Zanthoxylum > Zanthoxylum bungeanum. Next base: position 106,739 of record SKCR01044073.1, read on the forward strand.
AGAAATTTATACCTAAGCTTACTCCAAACCTTTTACAACAACAAGAATTTTGTCCATAGGGTTCACTCTTAAACTTTTATACAAATTCACCATTGAGAGTATACACCACTCACCACAAGGGATTTCTCACACAAGTGTTTTGATATAAAAAGATTTACAACACTACTTGGGTAATCACACAAAAGATAATAAAGATTAAGATGTGAGTGTTTAACCAAGTAAATTCAAGCTCACTAAATGTGTATGAAGATGTAGTGTGTGAGTTTTGATGATCAAGAGTGTATGATAAAGAAGATTAAAGAAACTATGTTGTTGCTTCTTAGAAAATGTATGAAGGTTATGGAAGATGGTAAAAACGAAATGGGGATTCAATTTATAGAGAAAGAGAAAATTATCCCAACTCTTTATCCCGATATCGGTATATGTCGGTCATCAGGGGCCATTATGCCGGTCATGCAAATTCAAACGGCTATATCCAAAATATGATTTTTAAGCATTTAGCGCATGACCTACGTACCAGATTACTGACCGATATGGAGACCGATATGGATTGGACCGGTTCTAGTAACTATAAAAACTCCAGACTGACCAGTATGATAAACTGGTATGGAATAGCCCATTCCAAAGAGTAAGCAAAACAATTCAAAGTAAAATAGAGACACTGATATGCCGGTATCAAGGATCGGTGTGCCGGTTTTAGTGCAGAAAATACAAGATTTGAAGATTAAAAACATTATGCACATGATCAAAATGTATTCTATGAATGTGTTTGAATCCTATGAGCTAAGAATACTTGAATTATCAAATCACTTATAATAAGAGTCATAAACTATAATACTTCACTTGATTTCTTCATAGAACGCTTGAATCTTCACATCCAATTTGCTTCGATATCTTTTGTAATGCTTATGAATACACGTCGAAATCGCTAGCGTTGCATCATCAAAATTCTTTATTGAGTGCAATGGCGCTTACAAAAATAGTAATTATGTGTATAGGATTGTAGATGCATATTTATCATTTTTTTTTCAACTTCATATAAAAACAAGCATTCAAGTCAATATTTTAAAAAGGAATGTAAAAATTTGGGATGCTAAATATATAAAATCTAGAGGAGATTTCTTTTAAAACTTCCATCTTAACTTCCTTCATAATTTCATTACAAAATTGCAAAGCATGGCATTAATTTAATTCAACATATATAAGAAAAAAAATATAAAAAGAGCTAATACAAACTATATCTAATTAAGTTACCAAAGTTGTGCCTAGATTGCCTCCAAAGCAGCAATTACAGCAAATATTTCATAATCTGAACAATTGCAAGCTTCACCATTTGCACATCCACATTCATCCCACTTCTTCAATCTATCATTTCTACTATTTTGCTCCATTTTCACCATTTTTGGAGCTTCAACTTTCATAGCCACTTGCAATGAAGGAGGCTTAACATCTTCACAAACCCTAATGTAATTATTCGGAACCATCATAAGCCAATTCTCTGCAGGGTATATTCCCGTTTAGAAAATAGGTTATTACTTTGCAGGGTACGTAAATTCTCATTTAATCTCTATATTTTAGATTGAATATCCGTTTAGTCTTTATATTTTTAAAAAAATCCAAAGACATCCATACAGTTAGTCCTGTTATAATTAAAAGTTACTTTTTTGAGTTTTTACAATAAAAATAAGACACTCTACATCTTATATTAGTCAACATTAATTCGAATGATATTATTATAAAAACGTAGAAAAATAAACGAGCATTTAGCCTTACTTTGCATTAAAAAATATGCAAAGTGGAGAAATATTTAAGTTTTTAATCCACAAAGACCTTGGTCATATATATTATAATGCAGTTCAATATTGGCATGAAATATGAAAGTGAATCACTTGTGAGATTGTGCAGAAGATTATATTTAATTAAAAATAAGCTCTTGTGAATCTTGAAAAGCTAGGGATCTTAATGTGGCCTTTGCAAGCTGGCAGTTTTTGGTACATTATTTTATAACGCATAAAATTCGAGGTGATAAAATTGAGCGTTTTTCGATTAATCCAAAATAGTCGGAGATTAATAAAGATAAAGTTGATATTTTATATGATTAAAAATATAAAATATAAAATCATCTCTCAAGATCCTTCCAAAATTAATTTTTTGATGAAAAAATAAATAATCTAAGAGTTTTTAATAAAGTCAATATGAATAAAGACCATTTTAATGCAATTACAGAAATTTATCATTATTTAAGAAAATATAATAAATTAAGGATAATGATGTTATTATTCTAGTAATAGTTCTTTTAAAAATAAGTATATTCTCACATTATTATTCTAATTGAATCATTCATTCATTCATTTTTTTTTTACACACAAAATTATCAATCAAAACATAAAAAAGTATTGAAGAACTAAAAATAGATTAAAAATGAAATCAGATGATTTTTGAGAAATTAAAAATAAAAAATCGGCCGATTAATCGGTCAAAATCGCTAAAAAATTAGTGTCATTTTAAAGTGGTCAAAATTAGTCCGATCAAATCGCTGAAATAACGATATATGATTAATCACCACTTAAATATTATAGAAACAAACACATTGCGAATTATTAAGTTTAGCCAGACTTAAAATGAAACAAAAAAAAAAAACACATCTATAATAAATAATTAACATACTAATTTTGTTGGATTTGAATTTTGAGATTCAAACATGCCCATTCTATGACATGATCAACTATCTCCAAAGATAGCATAGTTGGCTTAACTATTATAGTGAAAGCGAGATCAGATGTTCAAGTCCTAAAAGATATATTTAATTTTGGGTTTAGATATAGTGAAAGTATAATATATAATAAAGATATTTAGACTTTATTTCATATTAAAAAAAAATGGTTGCCAACTAGTTCACTTGGTAGTAGAAATAAGAAGTTTGAGGTTCGAACCCCACTCACACTATGTCAAAATGACATTTACTGATACTATTTTAGCGTCAATAAATGGGTTTACCGATACTATTTTTTAGTGTTAGTAATGCTTGAGTCAGAATACACTGACACTAAATTTAGTACTAGTGACTCAAGTGTTAGTTAGTCCTGATATTGTAGTATCAGTTATCGTTGACACTTTTCGATCTCTATAAGATACTGACAATATTTAAAAAATTTAGTATCAGTAATTTATGTGATTATGGTATCAGTAATTTATTGACAATAATTAAAAAAAATTTAAAATCTATTATATAATCACATTTGTGCTCATGTATTAATATTTTTATAAACAAATATAATCTAAAATTTATATTTGAAACTAAAAATTAAAAGAAAACATAATATATTTCATAATGAAAATATGTTAAACATGTCACATACAGTGTATTGAAAATTTAAATTATAACATAATGGTTAATTTCCTTTGATTCTACTAAATGATAGACTCTCTCCATCTTAACGATGGTAGTGATGAAGCCAAAGAAAACGACATCGTCTCCGACTGAAATGCGTGAACTCAATCTACATCAAGAGAAGAAATAATAACACCACAAATGCCTACCACTTATACCAAAAATGCATATAAAAATGAATATATCTATAAATTTTAAATAAACCAACATTAACATTAGGAAAAACAAATACAAAAATTACGACAAAAATAATGGGTTGGCTTTCCATCTTAATTTAGAGGGAGTAACGATTTATTAATACCCTAATTTAATTTCAGCTTAGCATGTGTAATTAACACAACCAATTCAATACATACAATCTTTAAACTTTCAAACGTTATCGTTTCATTCAATACATACAATCTTGGAACTTTCAAACGTTTTTAGATAGAAAAACTCTTTAGTTTCCGATTACTAATCATGGTTGTTTCATTCAATATAGCCAAATATATATAGAGATCGACTTTTTATTTATATTTATGACATTATAATTGTGACATGACCCTAATAACCAATCTGTTTATCACACATTAAAGATACGAGATAGGAGATCAAGGAAGAATATTGTGAACTGTTTAGGTATGATCCTGATATTAATATATGCTTGTAACCTTAACTAAGAATACTTTGATGAAAAGTATAATTAAAGACCAACTATAACTTAGCTTTATTGGATCATATGCAAAGTGAGTGCTAAACCATGAGTGAATAATATATGCATGCACCTATTAAAAGTTGTAACAAAATCTTGTAGTATCATTGTTATTTCAAAACAATAGCTCCAAGTGCAAAGATATAGACCCGAATCCGCATTTATAATACTGAAAAATGGGGGAAAAAATCCTCTCACAAATTATCCAAACAAAGTATAAAATAAAAAATATTAAAAAAGGAAATAAGACCCCCAAAAAAACCCTAATAAAATAGGGAGGAAACTCTCATAAAGGAATATATATATAGACACAATTTTCATTAATAATATAAAAATGAGATTGTCGATTTTCTCCCTCTTCCAAAAAGAGGAGAAGGGGAGGAGGAGGAGGTTTGATGCTTTTTTTTTTTTTTTTTTAAGAGGAAAAAGAGAGAGAAAATGTTAAAAATCTATCAAGTCCAAATAAGTTAGTAGTTATAATAAATGCATATAGAAGATTTCTCAAAGTTTCATGACCTAAGATCCACCAAGGTTACATCTTATAATAATGATATAAGTCACATTAAGATCTTTCTCAATCAAGCCTATTATGACATGCACTTATGATAAAAATCATATCATTATGTGATACATGCATGTATGACTATGATCATGTCAAGTTATGTAATACATATATGACAAAGAACAATACTATTATGTTGACATACACATATGGCAATAATCAAGACCATTATGTGATATACAAATGGATGTATCATGAAAGAATTAATATCATTATGTCATAAACATATGGAAAGAATCACAATCTAAATTTGTAAATTTTAAAAAAAATAAATGAATACTAGCAAATTATTGTATATGATTATTTCTTTTATTGTGATTTTCATATACGTATAAATTGATATTTTGTGCTTATCAATCAATTAGAGAATTCCTTTGTGTAATTTATCTAAATTTGTCAATTACAATATGACATAAAAAAAGATATTGAGATGCAAAAGTCTAGTGGATATCTCTTTTCAAAATTCTATCTGTAACATCCCCGATCTGGGAGATGTTACCGGCAGGGGATAGCAGTATTAACCCCATAAGCCTCTGACTTCCTGACTGTATTCTAAGCTATTCAAATGCAATGTCATGTATGGGGACCATAGCCCAACTTATTAATATAAAAGACTTTTGTTACTCATAACTGTATACTCAAAACTTACTTTTCTTTACAATCATTAACAGATACTCATAACGACTTATATGACACTAATGAATGCATACACCTTTACTTTGACTCTGACTGGACTCACATGCTATCTGACTCTGTGCTGGTGGACTCCATCCCTAGTGACTGCATCAGTATCCGTCCTCCCGAGCTCGTCCTCCGAGAAACCTGCAAGATACAAAGACTGGGGTGGGGGTTAGATCGCTATACGATCTTAGTGAGTAGACATGATACTGAAAATCTTAAAGCAAATCATGAAGTCTTTAAAACTAAAGTTTTTAGAAAAATTCACTTCATATGAAATCTTTTTATAAAACTAAACTTTCTAAGAATAGCTTTGAATCTTTGGTTTCTGAAATATGTTTCTAAAATCTAGTTTCAAAAAAACTATTTACTAAAATTTGCTTTCTGAAAACTATGTACTGAGAATCTGAAATCTGTGTACTGAAAATATGAAAACTGAAAACTGCTCTACGCCCAGGACCATAACTCAACTGGACGTGTCCGGGAACAACTCAACCGAGTCTCTGAAACTGATAGTACTCTACGCCCAGGACCATAACTCAATTGGGCGCCTCTGAAACTGATGGTACTATATGCCCAGGACCATATCTGAACTGGGCATCTATGAAACTGGTGGTCTATGCCCAGGACCATAACTCAACTGAGCATAGCCACAAACTAGAACTGAGGGTGCGGATCTATGCTACCGCCCAAGCTCTAAACTAGAGTCCAGATACATGATCCTAAGCCGTCATTCTGGTTCTACATGTGCACATGTCCTCTGTATCCGTCAATTCCAACTGTATCTCAAGTTACATACTGGGGTGAGTTTTTCCCTCATGCCCCGAAAAATCATAAACTCATGCTTTAAAACTTTTTGTCTAAAACATAACTTTAAATCATAAGTTCAATGATAAAAGAAATCTAACGCCCTAAGGCATAAAAGAATAAGTCTGATATCAAAAACTTAATAAATAAAACTAGTTAAAGAAAATAGGTACACTCACAGTGTTTGAGTCTGGCTGGCACTGGATCTTGGGTCGAAGGAGAATGTGGGCCATGTGGATAACCTATGATCGGAACTTAATTAGAATCAACGTAGTAAAATAACCTCGATACTTTAAAGATTCATCCGAATATTATATACTCAAGACTTATAATGATCATAGTTTGATATATGGTGTGTGTATAAACTGATACGAGTCCCTAAGGGCGGCCTTTAACGCGCTAGGGCAGAACTGGGGTGTTAAACTGATTTGGTGAGGTTCTGGTTTCGCGACGCGCAGCGTTCTGCACCTAGTCATGATTTTGCTCTTGCGTCGCGACGCGCTATTCCTCTTGCGTCGCGACACGTCCTGGATTTTCCAAGATCAGATTTGCTTCTTCAAACTCCTCCAAAGCTCAATTCACCCCAATCCATTCCATATCAAAAGCCAAAATACAAAACATCATTTTACACTCCATTTTACATCCATAAAACCATCAATTCATCAAGAATTTCATTTTTAATTCACCTTATCACTTCTCCAATTTACACCCAACTTTTAGCAAATGAGGCTTACCAATATTTCTTATAGACTCAAAACAAAATAATCACATAATTATCATCAAATTCATGTCCACAACATAATATCAATGGTAAATCGTTAAACTCACCATTTTTAAGAAAATGGGTCATGACTTCTTACCTTTTTCTTATTGGTTTTCCTCACTTCCTAAGCTCTCCAAGGATTTCCAAGCCCATTCTTTATTTCTTTTCTTCCATTTCATTCTTCTTTTCTTCTCTTCTTTTTCTTTTTCTTCTTCTTCTTCTTCTTCTTATTCTTCTTCTTCTTTCCATATCTTTCTATTTTCTCACTTACAGTTTCTTCTTTCTTTTTGTTTCTAAAATTTATGATGAGTGAATAGTGAGTGCTTTATATAGTGAGGGGGTGTTAGATATTTGGAAATTTGTGGATAAGTGTAGAGTAATCTAGAAAGTTTGGGAATTGTGCATTTGACCCCGAAATCACTATTCATCCGAATTTTAACTTGTATTTTTGACCCGATTCTGGTCCGAATTTGGAAAATTGTTTAACACAGAAGTTGTAGGTCTCGGTCTCAGATTTCCGACGATATAAATTCATAGAAATCAGAGATCGTACGAAAAAGTTATGCCCCAAATACTATGGGCGGTACAAAGGGGCACATGGTACAGTCTCTTCCCGGGACTTCGAGAAATTTACCGATCGTCTCCAAAGTCGTTCCATGAGCATATTTGAGTCTCAACATAATTTATTTTATGTTATCTTCGTCCATCAATACCATAGCACTACAACGTAATAGTAACTAAACTACCGGTCATTACAAATTCTCCTCTCTTAAATAAGATTCATCCTCGAATCCTTTCTAAACTCGTGATCTCACCACAGACCATCGTTTCACTGCCTATCTCTAGACCATAAACCTTGACTAGCTTTTTACTTGAAACTATCTTAATTTGCCAACTAAAACTCTACTTTTCTGTAAACTAATTCATGCTCATTTCAATCTTTTTCTTGTCTTGGCTTCTGATTCCTGTTTGGTTCCTTTAACTTAGATCGAAAGGGAACTTATCATCATGTTTTCATATTTTCCTAGTCAATACTTAACACTATGGCCATACTAAAGTCCTTATGATGCACCAATGAGTCTCATTCCTGTATCTTCTTTTATACTTTGCTCATGCGGCTCAATACGTACATGCGTCTATACCAGGCTGCTTACCGGTTCCTCTTTATAACTTATTGTTTCTACTTATTTGCACAACTTAAAACATGAAATGTAGGGTCTGATTCATTATTACCTTTATCCTTTATTACTGGGACGTTAGTGATTCGGTGCCGACTGTAATCTATTCTTTTCCTCATACCCTTATTTTCATTGCTACTGCATGTCTGGTTGTAGTATTCCTCACTGATTTGTTCTCTAGGTCTAATGCTGCCAAGGGTCATTACTAAAATATACATGCACGTGTTATACCCTAGAGTTCCACTCCATATACTAGTGGTAACTCTGTAGTAGCTTATTCCCTAGATTCCATACTATTCTACACATCCACCAAACCACCCATACTTGTGGCTTTACGTGAACTAACACGTATATAATCTTTTTCCTTACTAAGTATTCTTCTACTACTATCACTGAACCTCCACAGCTTTACTACTAATCTTTTCCTTTGCACTATTCTTGTCTTTTGCTTGTCTTATGCTTCGCTAAGAACTCTTATGGTCTATGTCTCTATCTCCATTTATGAGAAATATCCTATTTCTTTACATACTCACCCTTCATCAACCTTGGTTCCTCAAAATCTTAGCTGTTACTTGACTACTACTTCATTTCTGTACTATTTCATCTTATCAACTTCTTTCTTAACTCTTTTACTCGGAACCACCTCTTACTTTATTTGTTCTTAATCTGAATCTGAAAGTTTTATACTTTTAATCTTCTGTTACTATACTTCTACTTTATCCCTGAGATAATCCTTAAGTAACTTTGAAGTTTTGCTTCTACGATTTCTGTCCATCGAGGGTTAGGAGAGTGGGACTTTTTTCTGTAACCTTCCTAGTTACGGTAATCTAATTACACATACGGCTGAATTATAAGTCTAGAACCCTCGAGCTTATGTGTCTGGTAACATTTCCCACACTAAGGTACTACTGCTAAAACCGTCTGATTATCTCTTCCACTTTACCTTGATAATGTACAACTTATCGAACTCACTATCTCTTTTGAATAGTTCTTCTAAGATCGTGTTTTCTAAAACCTTCTCGTACTGTCTCTGTACTTTTCTTGTCTTATCTATGTCGTTTGGCCTTTTAAAGTTGTTATTTCCTTTCTCTAAGTGTTGCTACACTATCTTGTTATCCATATTTAATAAACTTATCTTGCCGCTTAAGTTTCTTTCTTTTCTCAGCTCCTTGAACTACTTACTTCTATATTTCCTTGAAAATTTTCTTTCAACCTCGAATGTCTTTATGCAATCTTCTGGAGAAGGATGTGCCTTTCAACTTCACCAAAGAATGCCAAAAAGCTTTTGAGATCCTAAAACAGAAGCAGGTCTCTGCCCCCATCATAGTAGCACCAGACTGGACCCTTCCATTTGAGGTGATGTGCAATGCTACTGATTTTTATTGTAGGTGCAGTTTTGGGACAACACAAAGTAAAAGTTTTCCACACCATTTATTACTTCAGCAGAACTCTGAATGAAGCTCAACTCAACTACACAACCATTGAAAAAGATTTGCTCGCAGTTGTGTTTGCTTTTGATAAATTCCTATCCTATTTGTTGGGTCCCAAAGTGGTGATCTACACAGATCATTCAGCAATCAAATACCTGATCGCGAAGAAAGATGCCAAACCCAGATTGATCCGTTGGATACTTCTTCTGTAAGAATTTGACGTGGAGATCAGAGACAGGAAAAGGGACAGAAAACTAAGTGGCATATCATTTATCGAGGCTTGAGAATGGAGAAACAGCTGGCAAAGAGCTGACAATCAAAGAAACTTTCCCAGATGAACAGCTGTTTTCCAAAAACAACATAATGTCCCTTGGTATGCTGACTATGTCAACTACATAATGTCAGGAAAATGGCTGTTGGAATGGACAACTCAGCAACGAAAGAAGTTCTTCAAAGAAGTCAAGCACTATGTCTGGGATGAGCCGTACCTGTTCAAATATTGTGCTGATCAATTACTGAGACGGTGTGTTCCACATGAGGAAGTTAACAGTGTTATGCAATATTTCCATTCATCACCTTATGGCGGACACTCCAGTGGAAATAAAACTGCAGCCAAAGTCCTTCAATCAGATTTGTTCTGGCCCACTCTTTTTAAAGATGCTTATCTGTTTGCTCTTCAATGTAACATGTGTCAGAGAACGGGAAATATCTCGAGAAGAAATGAAGGACCTTTGCAAAATATTATGGAAGTAGAGATATTTGATGTATGTGGGATTGATTTTATGGGACCCTTTATTCCATCATTCGGAAATCTGTACATACTGGTTGCAGTAGACTATGTCTCCAAATGGGTTGAAGCAATTGAACTGCCATCAAACGATTCAAAAGTGGTAATCAAATTCCTTAAAAAGAATATTTTCACTCGCTTCGGAACACCTCGGGCTATTATTAGTGATGGTGGCACACATTTCTGAAACAGATACTTCGATGCACTCCTATCCAAATACGAAGTTACTCATAAGGTTGCCATTGCCTATCATCCACAATCAAATGAACAGGTTGAAGTTTCAAACATGGGGATCAAAAGAATCTTGGAGAGAACCATTGGATCAACAAGGAGGGACTGGTCTACAAAACTAGATGACACATTATGGGCCTACCGGACAGCTTACAAGACACCCATTGGTATGTCCCCATATCAAATGGTGTTTGGGAAATCATGCCATCAGCCAGTTGAGCTTGAACACAAGACGTACTGGGCATTGAAGAAGTTGAATCTTGATCCACAATTTACAGGAGAGAAAAAAGGCTCTACCAACTCAATGAATTGGAGGAGTTTCGCCTACAGGTTTATGAGAATGCTAGATTATACAAAGAAAAGACCAAAAAATGACATGATCGAAAAATAGTGCGCAGACAACTGGAACCAAGGCAGCATGTGTTGTTATACAATTTAAGGTTGAAACTTTTTCTTGGAAAGTTGAAATAAATATGGTAAGGTCCTTTTGTGATCACTCAGGTTTTACCATATGGAGCTGTTGAGTTACTTGATCCCAACACCAACGAAACATTCAAGGTTAACAGTCAGCGTGTCAAGCACTACTGGGGAGAATCATTTGAGCGACAAAAAAAAGTGTCACACTTTCAGATCCACCTTAACATTCGGGAAATTATGTCTAGCTGACGACGTTAAACTTAGCGCTAGCTGGGAGGTAACCCGTGCAATTTGTGTATATATTGTGATTTGGTGTGTTTTATTTTGTGTGTGTAATTTTGTAGGTAAAGTCAGATTTCAGGATGGAAGAAGCTCTCACAAATCTTCACAAGCAATTTCCTTCTCTCCCTAAAAATTCTCTGATGAAAGTTTACAAAGCTCGCCTGGAACGGATGAGACTACCAATGATCAAAGGTATTCCTACTGATATTCGTTGGATTATTGAAGCACAGGTCTGAATGGCAGGTGAGTCCTCTGACTATTTTATTTCACATCTGTCTGGTTTAGGAAGAAGCACATATGCTAAAAAGAGAAGAGCTAAAAGAATTGGTGTATGCTATAAATGTGCTCGTATGTTTTGTGATACTTGTTGTCGTTATTTAGGAATGATGTCTGATAACCGTGAAGATAAGATTAATTTCATTAGGGATGGCTTGAGTAAGGATTATTTGGATGACATATCTAAGACTCTTGAGACGCATCCCAGTGGACATGTGTATCATGAAATTCGCTTGTTATATACATAATTCCGAAAAGAAAGACAATAGTATAGTCTCGGGAATCTGACTCTAAAAGACCATGTTTGCCAATTTATAAGAAAATTGGATGTGAAGCTTGTCCCTGACGCATATACGTCATTCAAGCCGTTACTTCCTGTAAATGTTATATCACTTTGTCTTTTCCTAATAATTGTGATTTGTTTTGTTATTTTCTTTTATTTTCTCCGACAAGATCCATACTTTTTGATCTTTCACGATTTATTTTACTATTTAACTAATAATTATCATTTCCCAGGTACTAGTGCTATTATTACTCACCCATTTTCAGGAGTTATAAATTCAACTCATCATTGCACTCTTGAAGGCATCCAGATTTGAGAAAAGAAACATACATAAAATGGAAGCCACTTCAAGAAGACGAGTTGTAAATATCTGTGTCTTTTGTGGTACTAGTGGTGGTACTAAGCCACAATACGTAGCAGCGGCACAGGAATTGGGTCGAGTCTTAACTGAAAGAAATATGCACTTAATATATGGCGGTGGCAATCTTGGACTAATGAGGATCGTTTCAAAGGCCGTATAGGATGGAGGCAGTCAAGTTCTGGGAATCATCCCAAAACATTTGGCGGAAGTGAATCTGATAGGATCATCAAACAGAGATGAACTAATTGTGCCAGGTATGTATGAATGACTGATAGAAATGATTAACTGTGCTGATGCTTTTATTGCTTTGTCAGGTGGCTTGGGAACAATGAATGAGATTTTCACAGTACTATCTTGGGCGAACTTGAACATACACCAGAAACCGATTTGACTGTTCAACGCAGATGGATTTTATGATTTTCTTTGTGTGTTTCTTGATGATGTCCGGAGAAATGGGTTCGTGTCAAAACCTTTAAAAGAACTCATTTTCACTGCCAGAACTGCCCCATATTTAATGGACCAAATCTTAGCATTTGAACCACAAATTGACCATATTCTTTCCAAGATAAACTGGTCTGATAATGATCGTAAGAAGCGTCGGATAAATCTGGATCTTAACCTTTAAATTTCCTTTATAGATGTAGAATTTCAGCTAACCATGTACTATCTTCTACACTCAGCTTCTACTTTTTAAGACATTGGGGACAATGTCTCATTTATGTTTGGGGGTGGGGAATAATTGACTAGTATCTTGTTTTTATGTTGTTTTTATTTTTAGTCTAAAATTTTCGAAAAAAATTCAAAAAAAAAAAATTGAAAATTTTTACAAAAATAAAAAAATTATTTTGTGTTTTTGTGTTTTTAATTTGATTAATTAGGTGAAATTGGTGTGAGATAGCTGTGTAAGGAGTTTCCACTTCTGAGACGTATCTCAACCTATTTCGGAACAAATTAATTTTTATTTATTTCCTTTTGAATTATTTAATTCGTGAATTCTCCACAATACTGACTAAAATGGATCTTCATATGCTCAGTTGACAGATATTATCAACATACATGGTAACATACGGACATGAGTTGTAATTGACAAGTTTGTAATATTCAGTGCTCTGGTTTAATTGGAGTAAGCATCTTAAAAAAAGCGATGGGATATAAAAAATTAAAAAAAAAACGTCTGAGATCCGAGTTATTAAGTCCGGAGGGGTGTTTTAACACCTAGTGCCCTAAAGCCAACTGATTTGGGAGGCACTAGCCCAAAGCTCGCTACATGGATGGAATATATTATATATAAAAAAAAAAAATCAGAAAAATCAGAAAAAATTATTCCATTTGCTTAAAAAAGTGTGAATTCTGATATAACTTTAGGACAAAAATATTACATTCTTTTCAACTACACTTGTGACTATTGTGGGCAAAAATGAGTTGATTAATACCTTGTTGGCTGTGTGTATGGAGAATGGTAAAAATAATCGGAGAATTTACTTATTCGGTAATTTAGAAAGAAAGAAAATAACTCTAAACTTGGAAAGAAGTTTCACATGTTTAGTCACTAACTTCTTTATTCTCTTTTCTCTTGTCTTTTTATTTTTGTGTGCATTAGTTTTACTATCTTTTTACTTCTATAAAACGTTTGTGGGTATCGTTACTGTAAGCCCTCACGAGACTACAACTCGTCCACTAGGGACACATAAGGGTTTAAAGGCTTGTTGCATACGCTAAATGAAACCGTGATCCCTACGAAAGTGGCTTAGTTTAAATTTATTTTAAAGATGTTTATGTTATTTTATTGTTTTGCTTGAGGACTAACAAAATGTTAGGTTTTGGGGTGTGATGAGTGGTAAATATATCACTATTTCCCACTCATTTGACCTAATATTTTGTATAGTTTCTTGAGTTTTATGAATATTTTGATGTGTTTTGTGTTATTTTGTAGATAAATAAAGTTTCAGGACTCTCTAGAGGTGATTTGGGGCCAAAACAGTAAAAAAAAAAGATAAAAAGGGCAAAACTATCATTTGGCGCGTCGCAACACGAAATATGCGTCGTGACCGCTAACGTGCGCTAGACCTTGCTAACGTGCGCCGCATCATGCTAAAATGCGTCGGGACATGTGTCACAATCAGAGAAGTTTTCTATCATGCGCTGTTGCTAACATGCGTCTGCCACGTGTCAACATCTCAACAATTCTGCTAACGTGCACTGTGCCACGTGTCACCATCACATGCTACCGACACTCATCATTGAAGACACATCATTGCTGACATCAACATGATGTCAGCATCACGACACAATGAGGAATTACGCATCGCGACACGAAGCCAATAATTCGAAACCCGCCACGTGTCAACAACGCCACATCTCCCGCCGCAAATCACGGAGCGTCGCGACCCGCAAAGGGTGGCGCGTCGCAACGCGCCCCACTTATGGAGGCCTATAAATTCAGCCGAATTTTCTGATTCAATTCATACATTCTTCTATGCAATTCCTTGAGAATACTAAGAGGATTGTATCTTGTTTGTTTAATTTCAGTTCTGTAATTAATTTTCTTTACTTTTACGCAATTTAATTTTACGCAATTTAATCAAATTCCTTAATTTTCTTTACTCGCTTCTGCTGGGGTGAAAAGTAAAGCTTTTATTACTAATATTTAGATTAATCTCCCTTAAATATAATATATAAACTAGTTAAAACCTGACTTAATGAGGATACCGTTATATTGGCCGGTTGGTAATTAATTATAAATTGGTTCTAACCTGACTAAGCAAGGATACCGCCTGGTTGGTCGGTTGGTAATTAATTAATAATTTGACTTAATCAGGATACCGCCTATATGGCTGGTTGGTAATATCATACAAGTTAATATATTATATTAAGGGAGATATCTAAAATAGTAGTAATAGAAGTGAATCCTTTAACCCCATCATTTTCTTTTATTGTACTTTTACCTTTTTAATTTCTAGCATTTACTTTTCAGTATTTTACTTTATGTCTTTTATTTTTAAGCTTTTATTAGTTGTAACTATGTGTCGTAGCTAAGCCCATTATCTGGGGTTGTGATGAATTCAATATCACCGGTTTATAAGGGGTTATTTTATAGTTTGGGTGATATAAATGTTTACTTATTGAGTCTTAAGCTTAATACTTCTTGTTAACTGACCATTAATAAGATTGATATGGTAAACTTAAAATAAACTTGACAAAAGAATTTTAGGTTTCAGCCTTAAACTTAATAACCCACAATCTTCCTTGATGATAGATAACCCTTTAATAGATTACCTTACATGATATACATATACCTGTTGGGCGGGGGTAGCCACAATTGGAACTTAATCTTAATGAATTCAGGTAACTTGGTTGACATAGACATATGATTAATTGGGTTACACTGGGTATTTGCATCCGACCATCCACAAATGCTTTTGCAGAATTTCGTGTTCCAGGTTAGTAAACCAATATATTACACAAACATAAGATAACCACTTCATCTTTAAAAGATATTGGAAAGATTCACAACTCTTGATAGTTTCTAAATATTGAATTTTCTCAAACTACTTTCTCGCTGTTTTATTTACTTGTTTTAATTTTAAAAGTCATCATCCAATCAAACAATCAATCCATTAGATACTCGTAATAATTTGGCTTCATAAATTAATAGATTATGTATTAAGTCCTCATGGGATCGATACTTTTTATACTACTTGAACGATACGTGCGCTTGCGTTATACGCGTGTGATTACGCACCGGTCAATACGAATCAACTAAACGAACTCATATTTATTCAAATCGAACCTCCAATGACCAATCTCCAATACAGAATTCTAAAAATTGAGGATTGATTTGTGTTTGGTAGGCTGATAGTTAACAAGTAGAAAACTTCAAGGAAGAAGATAAAAGGTTTGATCTTCAAAGGAGTTTCTCTTACAATAAAGGCACCTTAGGTTCTTAAAATCACATTACCGTTTGAAAATAGCTTCGCATGCACTTCGTACAAACAGATTTAATATTTAATGTTTGAATATGATTTCAAACGCGATTCAAACAATGACAGGGCATAAAAATATGTAATTAAATTAATTAATTATGATTGAGATTCATTATAACCATAAATTTAATGAATTAGCTACTCATGATAAATAATAAATACAAACTAATCATTATTACAATGCAAGAACTTATAAAAGATAAAGTAGAGAGTGAAGGAAAGAAATAACTCTCGTTTGCAGGCTTCGGCTTTAAACTCCAATTTTCATTGATGCACTCATTCTTGCCTTGATCTTGGCGTTCTTCTATGCTCTTGGACTCCAAAATTGTATTATAAAGCTTGATTGTAGGTTTTGGGACGAACTTATGCTTATGTAGGAGGTCATGGGGTGTTTCCTTATTAAAAATCGGATTCAGAACGAATCAGGAATTGTTTTCGCGTTGCGACTTATTCTTGCACTTTTGGCACGCTTTGCGTCGCGACGCGCCTAATTGAATTAAAGTGGCAGCAAAGTGACTTTGATGTTCTGGTTGATTTTTGTTCATCAGCACGTCGCGACGCGCGTCGGAATGAGTGTTTTCACTCTGAAAATTTCCCGATTTGCTCAATATCTTGCCATTTTTATCTCTAGTTAATTTCATTGAGTCGTGATATTATTTTGACCTATAAAAACACACCCAAAATACATTAAAGCTCATAAAAACTCGATATCATCCACAAAATATTAAGACAAAGAAAGAAAAAATATATAAATATTAACCGTTCATCAAAACATTATGAACGTGAACTCTTTGGACCCGACATTTAAACGCTCCCTTCCAACACAAACAACTTTACACCCAACAACTCTTAACCTTAGAGCCTGAACCTGAAAATTCTGAAAAATCACATGAGCAAATCCAGATCAACACAAATCCTCAAAGCACTTAACACAAAATCCTGCCCAAAAAGTGCCAGCTTGCAATTGCCACATTAAGATCACCAGCAGCCTTTCAAGATTCACAAAATATTGTTTTTAATTTAAAAAAAATCTTCTGTACAATCTCAAAAGAGGTCCACTTCATATTTCATGCCAATATTGAACTATATTGTTAATAATATAATAAAATAAAAAGAAGTTCTTGGTGGATTAAAAACTTAAATACTTCCCACTTTGTATATTTTTTTCAATGCAAAGTAACCACCCACTTTCTTATATATATAACCACATAACGCCCCTCTTCACAAACAAATTGAATTCATTGCTTTCATTACTTTAATTCTTCTTCTAAAAATCCTTCACAATGGTTGCTGCTCCTCAATATCTCTCTTCACTTTCTTGTGAACTAAGAATCATAAAAGCTAAAAACATTGAGTACTTCAAATCCACTAGTGGTAGTCTCTTTGTTAGATACTATCTTTCAACAGGAAACAATAAGAGAATTCAACTCAATACTCGGGAGATCTCTTCAGATTCCAATCTCGTTTGGAATGAATCTTTTTCATTGGAGTGTTTAGGAACTGAAGATTCCATCAAAGAGCTTAAACAACAAAGTGTTGTTTTCGAGTTGCGGTTGAGAAAATCATCAGCAAATTTCCTTGGGAGAAAAGGCAAGTCAAAGCTTTTGTGTAGAGCTGAAGTTCAATGGGAAAAAGTATTTGAATCACCAAACATGGAAATAGAGAAATGGGTTACGATGCTTCCAAATAATAATATTAGGGTTTGTGAAGATGTTAAGCCTCCTTCATTGCAAGTGGGAATGAAAGTTGAAGCTCCAAAAATGGTGAAAATGGAGAAAAATAGTAGAAATGATAGATTGAAGAAGTGGGATGAATGTGGATGTGCAAATGGTGAAGCTTGCAGTTGTTCAGATTATGAAATATTTGCTGTAATGGCTGCTTTGGAGGCTATCTAGGCACAGCTTTGGCAAAGAAAAAAATTAATTAGCTTGCATTACAATAGGCTATTGGTGTTAGCACTTATTATTAAATATTTTTTTTTATCCCAGTGATATTGCACCTACTGAATTTGATCAGATTGTTTAATTTTATTATTGGCATAGTTTGCAATTTTGTAATGAAAGTATGAGGAATAACAGAAGTTTGAAAAGAATTCTCCTCTAGACTTTTGATGCTTGATTTTTAATGCTTGTGCCATTCTGTAAGGAGGTTTCATACTTTTAATAATTGTGCTATTCTGTCAAGTTTATGGGTGGAATTCATAATGCTAACTTTCTTATGGTGCAATGTGTCCTCATATGTCATGAGATTCTCAATAGGCTCACACAACTGTTATTGCCTAACTCTTTATTCCACCACTTCCTCATAGATGTATTTTCGAAATTCTTCGTTTAGCTCTTCATCAGACATCTGCACAATGCATGCTCCAAGATTGTCAATTTGGGGGTACATAGTTGATGTATCCTGACTAGCATTATTTGTTATTTCTGTCCCTAAACCCTCATCTTGCTTTGTTGGTGTGGAAGGTATAGGTAGCTCATCTACTCGCGTCTCCTCATAAATGCACTCAGTGAATAGAGGGTTATCTAGATCAATTTGAGACTCTGCTTGTTCGGGCTCTTGACATGATACCTCTGACTTGTTATACTTCTCTGCATCTATCCCTATTGCGATGTCGTTGTGAATCTCCTGACTCTCGAGGGCTTCTTCAGTTTCATCTGATAGTGTTCCTTGAGGTATGTAGCTCTGGTTATTGGTTAGTTGTCTTAACTGATCTTTCAGTCTCTGTAAGGATGCTACTTGACTCTGAAAGATTGCATTAAATTTAGCTTCCAATTTCTTGAGCATGTCAACGATCCATTCCTCTACGGATGGTTTTAGTCTTGAGGAATTTCACGGGCTCTCATAATTGTGCTCTGAAAGGCTTGAACATACTTCGCGTCACTTCTCTATGACATCAACTAATAGTCGTTGGGCTGGACAACATGCCTCAGAAAATTAGACTGTGTATCCACGACTTGGGGTGTAGCATCACCTCTTATAACTCTTAATGCCTCCACCGCCCAATGACACTTCATTTCTTTGACCACTTGAAGTAAAAGAAAAACCAAAAGAAATATAAAAAAGAAAAATGGAGGGGTGTTTAGCTAAGCAAGTAAAGTGTTGTCCTAATATCAAGAAAAAAATAAATGAAGTCCCTGGCAACGACGTCAAAAACTTGATCGCGATATTATATATCTAGCACGCAAGCGCACGTATCGCTCAAGTAATATAGTGACTAAAAGTAGATGTTGAACCCACATGGACTTAATATTTCTCTTATTAATACATAGACTAACCTACTTAATTAACTTAAACTAAATTATTGAGAAGAAGAATTAATTTAATGATTTAATTGAAAAGTAAATAAAAGTCAAATAATATTTTTTGAAGAAACCTTATAAGATAGAGGAATCTAGGATTGTAACTTCACCTACGCATGCAAACAATAAGTTCAGGCAATTTCCATTCAATTTGGTTGTTATTACTAATTATTGTAGATAACAATTATTACAATTATTACACGGTAATTGGGAAATCCGAATATGACAAAATTACAATTATAATTATTATCCTCAAACAGACCCTAACGGCGGACCCTGAGAGTAGACCCTGACGGTAAGGCTGAGAGCGGAGGCTGAGGGCAGAGGCTGACAGCAGAGGCTGATGGTAGAGGCAGAGGCTGACAGCAGAGGCTGATGGCAGAGGCTGACAGCAGAGGCAGAAGCTGAAGCTGAGGCAGAGGCTGTTAGCAGAGGCTGATGGCAGAGGCTGACAGCAGAGGCAGAAGCAGAGGCAGAGGCTGTTGGCAGGCTGAGGCAGGAGCTGAAGCTGAGGCAGAGGCTGTTGGCAGGCTGAGGCAGGAGCTGAAGCTGAGGCAGAGGCTGTTGGCAGGCAGAGGCAGAAGCTGAAGCTGAGGCAGAGGCTGTTGGCAGGCAGAGGCAGAAGCTGAAGCTGAAGTTGAGGCAGAGGCTGTTGGCAGGCAGAGGCAGAAGCTGAAGCTGATGCAAATCAGAACTTTCCCGAGGCTTGTTGTAAAACAACAATATCCTTAAAACAAAATTCGTCCCCTACCGTAGGTGCAGTAGAACGTGAGACGATTGTTTCCCAGGATACAACGGAAACGTACGAGAAATGGCACCACCAGACTCGTATCCACGAACCACAAAGTGTTTGAACTCTCCTTTTAACAAAACAAAGAAAATGATCTTTCGTGTGTGTGCTATGTCTTTCTCTATTTTCTATTTCATTCTCTTATCTTGAAAACAAGAACTGATGTTGTTTATATAGGAAAGAGAAACACATCTCAATTAATAGAAATTACTAGCCAATTAAATTTCATAATGGGAGATGTTACACATTGTTGTAACCACTAAACTAATTAAATTAGTACTAATGGAAATTAAACTATATAACCACCAAGCTAATTAAATTAGCACTTATGGAGATAAACTTTGTAACCACCAAGCTAATTAAATTAGCTGTTATGGAATTACAAAAGGCTTGAAAATTGTGAACTTTGAGCAACAATTTTCTCATTCACCCAAGCACCATTTTAAGCATATGAATATACCATTTCGAAGTACTAACGGAGGAGTATCCGAATCATTCAATAACAACCACTAACACGAAGTGGACCATGCTTAAAATTGAGCCTCAAAATGCTTATAAATAAGCATTTTTCCAACAATCCCCCACATGAATGAAATTGGCGAAAAACTTCGAATAAAATTATTTTTATAAAACATTTTATTTTGACCTAGAAGAGTTCAACGGTTCAACACCTGCATAGGATAGGTAGGCCACACAGCCTTTGAACCTTCCCTTGTGAAAATATATCTCATTACTGGCTGACAGTTGACGCGATGTCATTGAACTGTACTATACGTTCATGTAATTGGAGAACAACATATCACACATATATTTACCTACACATTTGAGTTCTCATTATTATGTTCATTTTGGCCATGAACATCTACCTGGTTCTGCAAGAGTTTCTAAAAATTGTGCCCCGTACAATTCCCTTTGAAGCGGCCCCCACTTCTCTCTCACATAGGTGATTTCTTATTTAAGAGTATCTCGTAATACTCTGCTCGGATTCCCGACGCATAAGAATCATTAAAAGCTTTTGCTTAACCTCTATCCATACGAGCATCACTGTTTCATTTCATCATAGGAATGGACTAGAGGTAACCCCCCCACAGTGATCCAATTATGTCTTTTACGAGTAGGTTGTCCCATTGAACCTAGTTCTTGGGATCTCCAGTCAACAAGGTTGGGTTTTCCTTCGTAATAAATATTTATCTAATGGGCTTCAGTCCCATTCCCCTCGATGATTTCACACAACTAACTCTCTATTTAACCCTTTGGTTAGCGGATCCGCAATGTTATCCTTTGACTTTACATAGTCAATCGAAATAACTCCAGTAGAGAGTAATTGTCTAACGGTATTGTGTCTACGACGAATATGTCTAGACTTACCATTATACATATTGTTATGTGCCCTTCCAATTGCAGATTGACTATCGCAATGAATGCAAATTGCTGGCACTGGCTTAGACCAACTTGGAATATCCTCTAGAAAATTTCGAAGCCATTCTGCTTCTTCAGCACACTTGTCTAATGCAATGAATTCTGATTCCATTGTAGATCTGGCTATCACAGTCTGTTTGGGGAGGATTTCCATGATATAGCTGTACCTGCTAGTGTAAACACATAACCAATAGTAGACTTTGAGTCTTTCATGTCAGATATCCAATTAGCATCACTGTATCCTTCGACTACAGCTGGATATCTATGATGTGCAAAACCCATAATTAGGAGTAAAACGTAAGTACCTAAGTACTCTCACTATTGCTTTCCAGTGATCAACCTCTGGATTACTCGTATATCTGCTGAGCTTGTTTACTATACAGGCTATATCAGGCCTTGTACAACTCGATAGATACATCAAACTTCCGATCACTCTCTAGAGTTCTACTTGAGATATACCATCTCCTCTATTCTTCGATAGGTGTTAAACTCACATCTAAAGGCTTTCTAGCCACCAGCTGAATCATCATCGTTGAATTTACCAAGAATTTTGTCCACATAGTGCGACTGATCAAGAATAAGTCCATCTGGACTTCTCGAGATCTTTATTCCCAGAATGACATCTGCAAGACCCATGTCTTTCATGTCAAACTTGGATTTCAGCATATTCTTGTAGATTTCACCATTTTGGCATTACTCCCGACAATTATTCACCATACTTCACATTCTCTATTAATCAAAACGTAGAGACTAAAATGACATAGCCAACTTCTGTCTCTCTGACATAAATGCATTTTATCACATTCATTGATTTTAAAACCATTTGCCAACATGGTGTCATCAAACTTTTTATGCCACTGTTTCGGGGCTTGTTTCAATCCATACAAGGATTTAACTAACTTACAGACTTTCTTTTCTTGTCCTGGAGCTATAAAACCTTCAGGTTGTTCCATGTAGATTTCTTCATCTAAATCTCCATTCAGAAAGGCTGTTTTCACATCCACATCTATGTACCTCAAGATTGCGCAACGCTGCAATCGCTAGATATCATCCTTATGGAATTTAATTCTCGTTACAGGAGAATAAGTATCAAAGTAATCAAGACCTTCACGTTGTCTATAACCTTTTCATTACAAGTCTTCTTTGCTTTGTACTTGTCAATTGATCCATCTGCCTTTATTTTCCTTTTTGAAATCCACTTGGACCCTAAAGGTTTACATCATGGAGGAAGATTCACTAACTCACAGGTGTGATTTTGTAAGATGGATTCCATTTCACACTATTGATGGCATCTTTCCAAGGCACCCATCAGCTGACCTTAC